>VOPJ01009784.1:0-54588 GCA_014673585.1 Semibalanus balanoides
GCGGATCTGGAGGAACCTGGGGATTGATTGCTCCGGGATATGGTCCTGGCCTGGTCCCACTGTTAGCTCTTCGGTCCAGCAAGTTGGGCACCATTGGAGCAGCTTCCGGGTGCTGATGTCTCCGTCTTGGCGATCGCGTCGCATTTTTCGAAACTCAGCAGAATAGCTGAACATGTAGCTCACTTGCAAGTTGATATTGTATGAAGGGAATTTCTATTCCGTTAGAATTCATGTTAGAATTCCGAATTCTAACATGACTAACAAGTGAATCCTTATCCCACCAAACCTGTTTGACAGTGTCATTCATTAACTATGTGGTTGTTTTTTCTACTTTTTTTTGTTATTGTTGAAGTGCCAACCTCCGTGACTAACAATACACTACCGGTCTGACTCCGGACAAGCTAAGGGAGTGGGCCCTGGGGCTTGCTTAATGATATACCGCCGAAGAGAGATTCTGCCAGACACTTCATTAATTCATTTCCCATTTTCAAAATTTATATAAGCAATTGCGTATTTTTTGTCATGCCGCGAAGCGACACGAAATTGTCTCCTTGTTTTGCTGTGGATAGCTGAATTTCGACTGCTGCAATGGCAATTTGTACTATAAATTGTTAACTTTTCTCGCCCATTGGGGAAAACATAGTTTGCCCCCCCCCCTTGAACGGTATTGGGGGCATGGCCTCGTTGCCCCCCCCCTCCATGGATGTGCCTTTAGTAGTACAGAGCTGTTATGTGTGCTGTACCTACCTATATAAAGCTGTAGCACTGAGCCGGGAACAGTGCTGTAGCTGTAGCACGGAGCTGGGAACAGTGCTGTAGCTGTAGCACGGAGCCGGGAACAGTGCTGTAGCTGTAGCACGGAGCCGGGAACAGTGCTGTAGTTGTAGCACGGAGCCGGGAACAGTGCTGTAGCTGTAGCACGGAGCCGGGAACAGTGCTGTAGCTGTAGCACGGAGCTGGAACAGTGCTGTAGCTGCTAGCACGGAGCAGGAACAGTGCTGGAGCTGAGCACTGAGGCTGTAGCACAGATTGTGCTATGTGCTGTAGCTATATATCACTGAGCTGTACTTTGTGCTGTAGCTGTAGCACAGATCGCTGCAGTTTTTTAAGGTCTACACCTTAAAATCTTTAGCGCTTGTTAGCGAATACATTTTGTATTATTAATTTAGCCCGAATGTTTTGTATGGACGGATTTCCGAGGTCAGGACCCGCGCTAAGCAAAGCTAGTTGCGCAGGCCCTTACCTCACCACCCGAATACGCAATTCCTGTTGGCCGGCAAAATTTGGAGACGGAAGTTGTACGTGCCCGACATACCTGGACACGGTCCGCCCCGCTTACTGACGTCATCTGGCCTTGAGTGCGACAGCTGCCACCGGCCGCAAGTCATACCAGCCAGGAGCAAATAGCGAGCGCCGTAACGACTCGAACCCTGGATGCCACTACCGGGATAGATCAGAAGTCCAGCGCTCTCCCACTGAGCTACAGGGTCGGACAAAAAGTAGCGTTTGTCTCTAATGACAAACACCAGGAATACCAGGTGGACCAAAAATGATGGAAACATTTAGTTTCTTCACCACGGAAAAACCGTTCAAGCAATTTACATGATTTTATGTATGCATGTGCATAGTTTCATGGAAATTTGTTTGACATACGTTTGATTATTGTGAGCAATGTTTCCATAAAGTAAGCAGTAAATTGCCAAAGTAGTGTAACCTCAACTTTGCCCACAACATCTGGTTCTCGGATGAGGCACACTTTTATCTGGAAAGCACCGTCAATTCCCAGAACAGTCGATTTTGGTCAAGCGATAAACCTATATGGTGAAGGACATGCTGCTGCAGAGCAGCAGGGTTACTGTTTGGTGTGGGCTGAGAAGCCGAGGGGTCATCAGGCCATATTGGTTCCAAGAGTCCATCAGCAAGACAGCGACAGTCAATCAGGAGCGCTATCAGGCGGTACTTTGATAATTTCTGGAGGCGTGCCAATGACAAGCATGGCAAAGACATGAAGTATATGTGGCTTCAGCAGGACGGGACGCCTCCACACACAGTCAGGAAGACAATTAAATGTATGAAAGAGCATTTCAGGTACCGCGTGATCTCCCGCGTTGCGAAGAATGGCTGGCCGGCCAAGTCTCCGGATCTGACCCCCATCAATTCTTCCTCTTGCGGTCACCCTGAAAGCGCCAAGGTATACGGAAAAGGGTCTGAAAGAACCTGGACGACCTGAAAAGGGTCGTAACTAGGGCTGCTGTGTGGCCAAAACCGGCAGACATGTGCCGCCGAGCCATAGAGTCTTTTCCAAGGGACGCGGCCGAGCTGTGCCTGTCCCGTGATGGCGGCCATATAGAAAAGTGCTTGTATAAACGGACCATCTGAGTGTGTGAATGTTTGTGACCATTATGAGTGTGTGAGACAGCTGGCTCTGGTTTGAACATAATTTCCATGAAACGGGCATTCCGATTATGTCACTGTGACCCATCTGCTGAAGGAAATTAATGTTTTATGTCAATTTCATATGTTTCCATCCTTTTTGGTCCACCCGGTAGGTACTCCGCACTGGGACTCGAGCTGCACTGCCCTGTGTTGTGACCTCGCCGCCCTGCCCTGCCCCGCTGACCTCTGACCTCTGACCTCTGACCTCGTGTCGTATGTCTCATCAGGTGCGCGGTCGCTGGCTGGTCGGCCCCCTGGTGTACAGGGTCAACTTCTACGATAGCCAATACGCGGTGCGGTCTCTGGCGATGGAGATCCCACCGATCCAGATGGATACTGTAACCCAGATCTCCTACCTCGGATCAGACATGGCTGACTTTGTCCTCGGATGGTGGGTGCTCCGATAGGGAACGGGGTGGCTTAAAACCAAAAAGTGTTACTTTGGTGGATGTTTTACTTAGTTTGATGACTGTAGCTAAAGAGTTAATAGCAGGGGCGTAAATTTTGAAAATCATTAGGGTTGCACCTAGTTGTCAGGAGTCTCATTTGTACCACATCGCGTCATAGGCGTAATGTTAAATCCCCAAATGATTGGGGTTGTAGCTACAACCCCAATTTACATTAAAGGGAGTGTGCCTACTCTTTTGAAATGTCAAATATATTTTTATTACGGTAAGAAGCTGACTGCCTTTTGATTATTGAGTTACGGATAAAAATTCACGTCTCTGGAGCCCCTTTTAGTTAAATTTTATTATTTTCTGTTTGCATTTGTTTTGTTTCAAAACTCAAAAAACGATCGTCACTATAAACAGAGTAGGACGAAAATGTTACCTATAATCGCACTGGCCAGACGCTAACAAATATGTAGCGTTGTTAATTTAAGAGCAATGCTTCTAGTGCGAAAAGCTCTCTGGCGGACTAGTTGATAATTTAATCTACTGCCAGTATGTGATTGGCGACTTGGAATATCTGAGCAACTTAAGATGATTCTGGGAAATGAAGTACATGGCTAAATTTCAGAAAAATATGTTCTACAGACTAGTGTCAACAACTCCACATGACCAATGTGAGTAGGCACACTCCCTAGAGTTCACAGAGCATCACGTTCACTATTTACCACACTTCTCTAACATTAACCAGATTGATCTTCAAGATGCACCACATTCTGCAATTTCGCCTGACAGTTAAGGTCTGTCGTGTTTGTTTTCAGTCCGCTGATGTCGTCACTCCGTTACCGTGGCAACGTCACCTCAACCGACACGGAGCGGGCCAACACGGCGCTGCACAACCTGTTTCAGGTCAGAACTGAGCCTGGTTATCCTAAGAGACTCATCCATTGACAGGGACGCAGGAAGTATGTTCAAGTTGGGGGGGGGGCAGGATCTTAGCCTGCCAACAAGCACTCATCCTGAAAATCCTGTCTCACGAATTCTGCCCGATTTAACTTAGTCACTTTGGCTTGCTAATTACCTATTTACGCCAGCTAAACTCGGCCCGACGAGCCATTACATTATTTGAGACCTTAATTTGACTGACAATAGACTCGGCTACCAAACTACTAAAATCTCGTTATTTTGGAATTTAAATGAGGGAAAAAAATTTAACATTCTGATCTTTCATATTTTCCGAAACTGTCAAATTGGCTAAAAAAAATCATAGAAACGCATACAGGATTGATGAAATGACGAGAATTTGACGTGCTGTGCCGGTGCTCGGCCGCCACCTTCGCCGTGCCGGGGGGAGGGGGGAAGACCATTCAAAAGCTCGTCAAAAAATTTAGAAACACTATTCGGCCATTTTTCTTTAGCAGTTCAAATTTGTGAAGGTACCAGAGTCTACATTGGGTCAGATATTTTCACTTTCAGGGCTTGCCTCCAGGAAACCCCCAAAATCACGCGAACTCTGAGAGCTTCTAGAAACAATTATTGAAAAACGCAATCGCCAGCGTGTCCTCAAATTTAAGTTTTATTTCAGGCTTAAGGCTCCAAAGATCATCAAAGGTCAAAAGGCTATTTTTGCCAAATCATTTTCTTTTCACAAATAACTTTTGATCTAATAAAGATAAGGCAATAATTTGACGCCATCGTGTTGGTCGTCTCATCCAAGGGCGCTATTGAATCATATTCACAATGACCAGGTTAGTCAACATTAGAAGATTTACCTCTTGGTCAGGCTCTAGTGGTAAACCCAAAAAGAGCATGTTGCAAATTGGGGAGACGTTGTCTCGCTCGAGACATTTTGTCTACCATTATTACCCATTTCATTGACAACATGTACACATTGGTGCCAGTTTCACTTGTTATTACTGGGATTATTGATAGTTAACAAAATTAAATTGTTGGTGACCTCGGATGACCTCCGCTGACCCTCTAGGGCGTCACTTAAATGCACCTGGGTCTTCAGGAATGGCCGATGATAACATGATCCAGAAGGAATTTGGCTGATATCATGCGTATTATCAGAATCATAGGAGGCGGATCGGGCGCGGGCACCGGGGCACCTTTAATTTTTCAGGGGAACCCAAATCAAACCGCTCCCCTTCAATTTGTTATGGCTTAGATTCATGGTTTAGATCTAATTATCAAATTTATGGAAACACATTTGTATAATGTTGTAAATATTTACTGGCGAGATAATCCTCATGGAAAAACAAAAAAATAATTGAAAATCGTGGAAAACCGAGTGTTGAAGTCAATGGCTCTAAGCACTCGACTGATGAAGTCGAGTGTTAAAGTGTAAAATGCTAAAATTGCTGACGTCATTACGTCATTAAAGCTTCCACATGGATTTAGATCGCTTGAAACGGATGTGTTGACGTTTACAGTTCTGGTGATATCCTACAAATTTTCTGATTTTTCACCAATTCAGTTAAACTATCCTTAAAATGGCTAAAAAGCCTCAATTTCTACTAAAAGCAATATATAACTTAGAAATCTAACCTATACATTTCAAGCGTTAATGATAACATTTACTTTTTTACCTTCAACATTGATGTGATTACTTGCAACGACTTTTATAATCAGAAAACCGTAAACAGAAGGTATAGATCCTCAGAAAAGTTGGGGGGGCGACGCCCCTCCTCGAAAAAAGTTGGGGGGGCAGGCCCCCCCCCAAGGGGCAGAGGGGGCGCTGCCCCCTCTGCCCCCCGGTTCCTGCGTCCTTGTCCATTGAAGTTACAAAGTTGCGTGAGAGACGCGTTGGTTTTATCATTTTGTATAGGACTTGATTTGAGGACCTACTTGATATTTCTCATAAGTTATTTGCTTTCTATTCATACTCAACTATGCATTGGAATTGATTTACGATGTGCCGCTGTTCACCTCTATCTGCTGCCGCTTCTCTGCTCTGCAATAACTGGCATCCGCTATTTGTTCCAGTTTGACTCGTTCATGTACAGGGCGGTGCGAGACAAATTCAAGTCGGCCAGCTCAGCCCGCCTGCCACTGTACAGTGCAACACGCTCGGTAGGAGACATACAGAGCGACAATCGCAACAACGCGCTGCTGCTCCGCGGACGGAGGCGCCGCGGAGCGGACGAAAAGGGAACTGCTGACTAGGTGACGCTGCTGTCGAGGTTCATGAAGCGTGTGCAGTGCCCTGGTGGCGTGTAACGCGGTGATAAGGCTGATCCTGCCAACCTGAGCAGGTGGCGCCACCGTCGGACACCTTTACTCATTATGGTGCCCTGTGGACGAACTACCCTGAATTAAATCAGAGCGATGTTTCAAACAGGCAGTACATTGCTGTCTATCGTAGCTTTGTGTGCACCTGCTTACCTGCACACAACACTCGGATTGGATTGGATAGGAGGGACTTCGATGACCAGTCACTCGTCCAGCGGCAGTCATACCCTGACCTGGAAAGTGGTCACCTCGGTCAGCGAACGTCGTTATGTAAACCATTGTTGTTAGTTAGTTCGCAATTCGAACTGGTAGTCTATACGGAACGTATCAGATGATTGCGCTGCACTGTGTGATTTCGTGTGTAAGAATATGCATTGTGATTTGTTGACGGACCGACTTTGTGTCTATCCGAGTTATGAGGCCCATATTGCAGTATTCATCGATGTATTTGATTTATATCGATGAGTTTTTGTATCAATGAGTGTCACATATAGCATGTCACATGAACTAGTTTCATTAGTACATAATTATTTTGCATACATTTTTTAAAGATATTTGATGTTATTTATTTATCAACGGTCATGTATCGGGCACATGTTTGTAAAGGTTGTGGACCAAATCACATCGCTTGACCCAAATAAAATTCATCCGTCCAGGAACCGGAGGTTTGTTGTTGTTTTGTAGGTGATGTTGTTGTTGTTTTTGTTATGGACGTTTAAGTTTTGACGGCGCAACAGCGGTCATATATGCCTGTGAGAACTCAACATCAAGTTATTAAATTATTATATTTTTCTTTCATCATCATTTTATTGATAATTTAATTTATTATTTAATTAATAACGAGCGAGCGCAAGGCAAAACGCGCAGCGAATCTTCACTGAATACCGGATTTTAATCACGTACTATGTAGAGGGCCTGCATATCGTGATGCGATGGAATGTTTCACATTAACATTATATTTGAGTTGAGATGGCCATTTTGCTGGATTTACATTGAAATTAAGTAGTGTTGAAGTTAAAACACCCACAGAGGTCCAATCGAAAGTAAATTTGAGTTTGGTTTTGACATCTGCACAAAATAAGGCCCTAATGTATTAGTATCGCCTCTTAAAGCCGATGTCGTCTTTTCTCTTTATCAAATGTTGATGAAAGTAGACTTGTTTTACATTTGGCTATATATGTATGTATGTATGTATGTATGTATGTATTTACTTCGTAGGCTTATCCCTGAAGTATGACCGCGGTCATAGGCTATTCTTAGGCCCGAAGGTCAATCGCACGAGGACATACATGTAGGTAAAAACACAGGCACACTTTCATACACGACGAATAAAAACAGCGACACTAAAAAGATTATCACAGACAATATTCAATGATTAATGAGGCCGTCCACTCCGAATCACGTCACTTCTGACAAGCGCTGTCGCAGCTTACACGAGAAGAGGGAGGCGGACATAGTTACGAACCCACGCGGCAAGGTGTTGTACTCGGCAGCCGCGCGGTATACACAAACTGCCTCTTCCCCGCGGCCGAGCCTCGTATGCGGGGGAGACTAAGCAACCTACATTAGCCATACACTAGTCATACATATTGCAGCGTGAAGGTTTTCTCTATTTCCCAAAATTCCTTATATGACTCATCAGCCCAAAACTAAAACTTTTTTTTTTTCATGAAATTAACCGAAGTGTTTGTGAGAAACAAATGTCAAAAATCGTGTTCGGCAGCAATTACTTCATATTTTGCACCACAAGCGGCGTACATTGGACAACTTTCATGGAAGTGAAACATTTCCTTTAACGCCGCCCGCCAATGCCAGTACCGCCAACGCCACCCACAAACGCAGACCGCAAACACCGACCACAAGCGCAGCCCGCCAACGCCGGCCGCAAACGCCGCCCGCCAACGACAATACCGCTAACGCCAATACCGCCAACGCCGCCAGCAAACGCCGCCCGCCAACGCCAATACCGCCAACGTCGCCCGCCAACAACACCCACCAACACCGCCCACCAACACCAATACCGCCAACGCCACCTGCAAACACCGCCCACCAACGGCGCCCGCAAACACCGCCCGCAAACGCCACCCACAAACGCCAAATACCACCTACGCCGCCCGCAATCGACGCCTGCCCTGCCAACGGCAAATACCACCAACGTATAACGACGAAACAACATATAATACAAATCATTCTCCATTATGGATCATTATATTTTGTTATGTATCATTTGATGATGGCAAATCAGTGCGTAATGTAAATAATGTGGCAAATAACACTATCACTTCTGTATACATGCTAATATAACCAAAAAGTATAAATGGTTTCCGCAGACATTACGTTTGGCTGTTCGGCTATGTATTTTTTGCTGTCAAGTTATACTCCATGTACCGATGTGTGTGCAGGGCAGCGTAGTGCTATCGATGGGTGGACGTTGTAGGCGAGTGTCTGGGCTCTGTGTCGGTGTCGTCCGTGTCTTGCTACGACGTCCGGGTGCATAGCAAATCGTCTGACAAAGTCGCCCAGCCTCCATGAGAAAGTTGGGATTACAAAATATCCCAGAGCAAAGTGCGACGTCATCCCATCATGCGTTTATATGATACGATTTACTAGAAGCTGTGTTGAGGTCTTGGCTAATATAAGGCGATGGCATTTAAATCGACGACAATATTCGCAATGTTAGAATCAGCATACATTTACGTTTCTCATCACAGGTTATCTGTTGGCCAGAAATGAAATATTGTGTGTGGATATTGGTCAGCAAAGACGGTGCTATCGGTATGTGTACATTTGCTGGTCAAGCTCGTCCTAGTTTCGGTGGCACGGTGTTATATAATCACATTTTTACG
Source organism: Semibalanus balanoides (assembly GCA_014673585.1). Lineage (NCBI taxonomy): Eukaryota > Metazoa > Arthropoda > Thecostraca > Balanomorpha > Balanidae > Semibalanus > Semibalanus balanoides. The sequence goes on from VOPJ01009784.1 coordinate 8,906, forward strand.
GTGATCACATTTTCAACAAACATTTAATATTAGTTTCAGTGCCTGCCTGCCAACCTGCCAAAATATTGATCAAATAGCTTTGTGTTACACATATAATTTGTTGGCAGTACATTTCCCTGCAAAGTAGCGCCCGTTTCATCGTTCCCTGTCCAACAGTTGTCGAGTACCGATTTAAATACTGAAAGTGCCCTAAAATAATTATTTTATCATGTAAGTGCTCATAACTTTGCATCGCGCTTTGCTCTGAACGACTTACTTTACGCCAGGTCAATCTGTTCTCTATCAGACTGTATTTATTGTGTGTCGATACGACCCCGCGTTGCCATGGATACGACCCCGGGTTGCCGTGCAATCTGATCGGGATCGTGCCGTGTCCCGCCCGATTTGGGAAAATATGCATTTCCTCGTTTACCATGTTAAACCAATGGCGCACGCTCGCACGTGCCGACGGCGACACACGGGCGGCACCTGACGAAACTCGGCTGAAGTCTATGTGCGAAGACTTGCAATGCGGCGTGACAATCTTGCCTCTGCAGCTCTGGCCGTTTCGGCGCTGTGGCCCGGCAAAATAATGCTTTCATACATACGTACGTTCAGACGGACATTCCGTCTTGTATATAAAAGTGGGATAGTGAGATGGGATAGTGGCCGACCAGGCCCGGCCCGACCCAGCCCGACCGGACCCGGCCCGGCCCGGCCCGACCCGACCGGGCCGTAAGGCTTTTCAGAAGCTTATATATTTGGAATCCCGCATCCCATTGACAAGCAGTCTTCGCCATCTGATAGCCCATTCAATCACATTATGTATTTTGCATGTTTTGCCCCACATCATGGCGCGTGGCACGTGCCGCGTCAGGAATCTCATAAAACGTTATTATGCTATAGCTGAGAAGCGGCTAGACCGATTAAGCTGAAATTTGGTGTATGAACCACACACCTGGTTTGAGACCACACCACTGCATGGCAATGTTGCGCAGGTCAAACTCTGGACCACACTGCACGTGCACACGTGCACCCCCTGTTTCGTCCACGAAATTTCCTACACAAAATCGTTGCAATACCGGACCTATATCTCGGCAACCAAAAGTCGCAAAAGACACGGGTTAAACACAGATGTGTAGAGAAACGATCCATGCACTGTGTGTCGATCAGCGGCGCGTGGCGCATGTAAAGTTACTGGCTAGTGGCTATACAAGTGCAAATTCATGGTTTATGATGTTTTCACGATTTAATTAAGTGATCGACAACCATCGGAAGTGAAGCGAGAAACAAACCTCAATGTGCATACTAACGTACCGTCTATAAAGTGCATGTACAAAATAAGATTTAAGTTAAATATTTTGGTGTTGAAATCGGCCTGTAATATACAAGTTGCCGATTCTATAGCATATTTCCTTCATTACACCGCCGCGCCGTAGCGTCAAAACCAAAGGGTGCTAACTGCTAAGCAATACAAAATATGGTGCAGCTGTAAAGCGCAATCAAATCCATTCAAGACCTACCCAAAATGCATTTTACTTACAAACATGAAGCTTATAAGTGCAAGTTTAAAAAACACCACCGAACCTATTTTGTTGAAAGTGTAAAATAAAAGCATGACGCCTTAAACGACGAAAGACGAGCGAGTTCGAATAAGCCCGATAGCAAGGACATTAGTTACGGAATAGGGATGTGCTCCTGCGCACGTGCAGTGTGGCCCAAACTTTGACTTGCGTAACATTGCCAGTGTTGTGGTGTGCATATCCACACACCGGATTGCAGCCCTATCAATCATTTTCAGAAAACATCGCGCCTGGCAGCACCCAAACACGAACTGCGTAGGAGGACACAATCACTCAATTGGGTATGGGTATCTCAGTTTTGATATACGATTCTCGCGATACATAAAACATCCTTTTCCTGAAAATTGTGCCGGCCCAGGCGCATGATCTCAGACTTCATTTTTTTTGCGCGATTTAGAGCGAAAAGATTCACTTTAATTATATGTATAGATCAAGCAGAAAGTTTGGGTTACGCATCTGGTCGTTTTACGCATGATTCTGACCAAAATCACGGAGACGATCAAGCAAAAAATAAATCCCGGAAGCCCGGGACATCCCGGGAACGACATACACAAAAATCCCGAAATCCCGCGATCGCCAAACTGTCGGCCGAGACTGAACTCCTTAGTGGACAACCCCACGACCGTGAATATACGAATATACGAACATGACGTGTGCACTAGAGGTGGCAAAACGTGGACCCGAGGACCCGAGGTCTCTAGACCCAGTCTGGACCCAGTTGGTCCCAGACTGGGTCCCGCCAAATGACACCCGACTCATCAATTACCGGTGTAACACACATGGAGTACCAGACATTATGTTGTCATGCTTAAAATTTCACTCTCGGCAAAATCACAAGCCGATACTCAGGTTTTCTGTGTATATGTGCTGACTGGCACAATGCCTCGAACTGTACGTATTATGACCAACATACCAACAAGGATTAGTTTATCTTGCCCAAATTAACCGAGTAGAGTGGCAGATTGCAATACAATTTTGCAAAACGACACTTTGTGCATAAGTTAGGGGTTCCACTGAGGGTCCTCCGAGAACTTGCCTTTGCACCGGGTATGAACTGGTCCATTTTGAGTTTTTGAGACCCGTGGGTCGGGTCTGCTGGTCTATAAAAATATCAAAACTTTTTGCCACCTCTAAGTGTGCCACTGTGCACGCTGCCACGCCAGTGGAGCGGCTCACAGAAAATCTTCAAGGAGGGGGCCATTCAAATATCTCAATGTTGGTGCCACCACATCTTACCTTTTATATACCCAAATCTGTGAAAACTTCGACGGATTTTTGTTGTATTCCACTCACCTATTTTGTGTAGTGGTCTCCTATTTTCAGCATTTTTCTGACAATAATGTTAAGGACCCCTCAGTTTCAGTGCAGAGTGCCCCCCTCAAGCCGACCAGAAGTGGTCTTCCCTGAGGCGGGCCTTAGAGTGCCCCTCAGGGCGAACAAGAGTTGCCCCTTCAGGCGGCTAGAGTGCCCTCTCAGGCGACAAGAGTACACCCTACAAGGCGACACAGAGAGTGCCCCATAAGGCGACATATAGATGTGCCCTCCTTCAGGCAGGCTCCAGTGTGTGAGTGCCCCTCAGGCGACCAGTAGTGTCCCCCTCAGGGCGCCAGTGAGATGCCCCTCAAGCTCGAGGCCCAAGGGGGGGGCATGGCCCCATGGCCCCCCCTCTGGATCCGCCACTGCAGTGCACGCTACTCACTAGGTAGTGCTGTGTGCTCCCGCTAGGTGTTGTGTGTTCATCCGCTAGGTGGCGCCGTTGCTGCTGTTTATGGCGCTACCACCGCATGTGGACGACCTGGCCGGAATGAGGGATGTCCAGTGCAGCAGTTAGTATAGCAGCGACTGTGCTGTGCAGATCTGGGTAAAAGCTACCAAGATAATATATGAGATACTTAAGCAAAGTGTAGAATCGACATACAAGATGTAATGCGCGTCGGATTTAGGGTTTCATATGTGTATTAGAGCTACATTTCCTATGCGCATGCAATTTAAATAGACATGCCAGTCAGATTTAGGAAGTCGCAGAGCGTAGAACTTACTCTACGCTTACCAGATAGGAATCAGTTATGCCTGTGTTCTTATTCATGTAGTTGCGTTCACCACTCTGATATGGTGGATCAAAAGGATTGCGGATGCTCGTATAACCAATTTTCATAGTTTTTAATGAGAACTACGATGGTAGGGCACAAAAGAGAGTGTTTCTGACCTCAACTATATGTTAGTGTGCTGAATCTTAGGAGCCACAGTACAGCATACGAGCGAAGGCAACTTAAACTCCAACTCCACCTCCCAGGATTTATTGGCCCAATGAGAACGTAAATTAAAGCGTGCTGCAGGGACATTACCTTTGGTCATTTTTTGTATTTAAAACTTTTAGAATGTGGCGACATTTTACAACAGGTTTGTGGTTTTCAGATTCCACATTATTCATCATTTAAAACTCCAACCATTATTGAATTCTTAGGTGTTTGACATAAGGTATGCTCCAGTCTTGCAAAATTGGCTCGCCGTGGACAGGCGCACAGCGTTGCAAATGCATTAAAAAACTGTTTCAAGAAGACGGCACATTTTAGCTTGCCAGGTGATTTACATACAAGAAATTTACTCTCCCGGTCCAGCGCGAGTAAGAGAAGCCTATTTGGCACCACAACTAAACCTGCTCAGTTCATTAAAAAGCAGTGTGGAAACTAATAGTGAGCAGCGACATCTGTTGGACTTACATATATTTGACGGATTTTTCTTAAGTTTCGGACTTGTCCTTGGTGAGTGTAGCAAATTTGTATTAATGGGAGCCTCCCGTGATACCAGTAGAAGGCCTACCTATCTGAGGAAGGTACCAGAGTATGTCCCTTTGTGTCGAGTTCTAACGGAAGAGCCCTGTTGCAATTATAACTGCGCTAATGTTCAGAGAGGCTATGTTAACAAAAGACGAAGTAGGGGCCTCTTGAGTGGAGTCAGAAGGTCGATCACGAAACCTCGTGATCATGGTCACCTTAGCCAGCACAGAGGACCCCCTGGGCAGGTCAGAGAGGCCCCTGATTATGTTGGCAGGGCGAAAAAGCAGCCATTGCAATCCCTTGCCAGGCTTTACGGGCCCCTGAGCAGGCAGGAGGGCCCCTGGACAGAACAAAGAGACCCTGGGAAGTTCAAAGTGCCCCATGCAGGTTAGAGGGGCCCTGACCAGACCGAAAGAGCACCTGGGTGGGTCAGAAGGGCCCCTGAACATGCCGAATCGGCCCTCTAGCCAGCACGGAGGGGCCCAGGGCAGGTCAAAGGGCCATCTAAGCATGTTGACAAGGCGACAAAACAGAAAGTGCAGTCTCTTACCAAATCGGAAGGGCCCCTGAGCAGACTGCAGGGCCCCTTGACAGACTAGAGAGCCCTTGGAATGTGCAAAGGGTCCCTGTGCCGGTCAAAGGGGCCCCTGACCAGACCTAAAGGGCCTCTGGGTGGGTCAGAAGGGCCCTTGAAAATGCCGAGTGGACCCCTAGTCAGCACGGAGAAGCCCCAGGGCAGGTCAGAGGGTCCTTCAGGGCTGGTAAAAATTGCGATCATGATACATTAAGTGGGTGCCAGAAAATACCCTATCAAATTTGCTCCGGGGCCGAAAAGGTCATTTCAACTATTTCGGCTTTTCAAGACCATTGTGATGGCGAGCGAAAACTACTTTAATGTAATTTTTGTTGTGAAAACGTCATTTGATTGGTAGGAATTTTAATATTGTTTGCTGGGAATATGTGGCAGTGTGATCTGCTTCGGCTACAATGCTCAGGTCACGGGGCCACTTAGTTTCGGAAAGCTTTGGTCGAGGCCACCGAAACCGTTTTTACTTGCCCTGGTGTCCTTTGAGCATGTCGGCAGGGCGATAAAGCAGTGGCGGCGGAACAGTTCTGGGCAAAGGGGGCATCTCGATTCACTCCTCAAATTGCACTCCTCAGCCCAAACGTTGTTGACTGGGGTGTGGGAAGAGGGGGTGGCGGTGTGTGTGTGTGTGGGGGGGGGGGTGGGGTTGAGTCGTCAGAGCGTCGCTTTATCTAGTGTAATTATTGTACTTAGAGATACAAATATATGCTTAGGGAGGCATATGTCAGTCGAAAAATAAAGATATTTATTTTAAATTTGTTTGGATATCTTCAACATTTGTTTCTCTAGTTTTTTATATCTTAAAAAAACTCTTGTCAATTTTCACGTTTCTTCATTTTAGAGGTAACGAAATAACAAGCCGAGATAGCCATTTAACGAGAGTTAAAATTATTTTTATTTTTTGTTTATATTGTTTTTTCTCTCAAAGACAATTTTTCCACGGTTTTTCAAACATTTATTGTTTTTCCCACCAAAATGGCATGACATGACGTTATTAAAATATCATTATCTCCCAAAGTACTATATCAATTTCATTGATGTTTTTAGAAGAATAATTGATGTAGCATTAATTACTGTAAGACTTACGTCAATATCTATCATAATTTTCAAGATATCGAGAAAATCCTTTATGCCTCAAGTGCGTTAACCTGCGCCCCGCCGCTATGTCCGTGAAGTTAGCCAACAGCCAACACAACAGAAATTTGCAGCATCAACATTTTAAGCCCAAAACACGCATGTAGGTCAAGTCGCACACGAGAAGTGTGAACATCTCACAAAAATATTCAGAATCTTTTCAGTGCAATAATCCATCGAGAAAACGGCTAGTGTCTTATGATGCTAGCAGATTACATATCATGCATTCATGAATAATGCCTTTCATATAAAGTAGAGCATTATTCTCTTTATTCAGTGTCAACCTTCTAGATCTGACCATCATCTGACCATGACCATTTTTCAGTAATGATCAATCACCAAGACAGTGTTGATATAGATAATATATATATATATATATATATATATATATCAGTCACTAAGTGATATCCATAAGTCCATCTCGCAGTGCGCACAAACGCACAAGCCTTACACTCTCGTCGAATTAACTTCACAGACCAATTGAAGTGCTACCCAGCCACTGTGCAGCACCTGCCTCGGTGGTGTATCGGGCGATAGGGCCACTGTGCAGCACCTGCCTCGGTGGTGTATCGGGCGATAGGGCCACTGTGCAGCACCTGCCTCCTCGGTGGTGTATCGGGCGATAGGGCCACTGTGCAGCACCTGCCTCCTCGGTGGTGTATCGGGCGATATCTACCCAGCCTGCCTCGGAGGTGTATCGGGCGATATCTAGGGCGATATCTAGGGCGACGCAGATCTGCTGCAGAATAGAAAACGGCAGCAGAGAGAGCTGCCGATAAGCCCTGTAGTGTCCGCCCGGCCCGGCCCGGCCCGGCCCGCAGACCGGCTGCCCCGCCAGGTTTTGCGCGAAAGTCAGGCCGCGCGCTGCGTTCGTCCTGACCGGTTCGGCCGGCGCGGTGAAAGCCACCAATTTCTGGATTCATATCGATACCTGCGCCCTTATGCACGGCAAACAATGATAACGGGTCGATCTGGAACTTCTGCTGGCGCGTGGCTGATAACCAATCCTCAGCTGCTCCACGTCGCTGTCTCGCAGCGGCAGGAGAAGCAGCCGCCGGGAGCGGCCGACCGGGTCGATCTCATGGCCGAGTGGCGCACCTCGCCACCGCCGCGCCAGGAGCGCCACGGCCGGCTCTGTCGACGGAGAAACTCCCCGGCCGGTCGGCTCCAGTGGACAAAAACAAGCCTGGGGCGTCTGGCACGGCGGCAGCGGCAGCAGCGGCGCGCGCAGCTCGGTTTCACTTGTCTCGGAGCGCGGCGGAAAGCAAAAGTAATGACGCCGCCTCCGGGCGGGTTTCGCTTTTCATATTCGAGCCGCGCGGCGAGCAGCGTTGGCAGAGCAGAGTGGTGCTGATAGGTAGAGCAGAGGGGGTTCCGACTGCTGCGGGCAGAGGGTGGTGCTGGACAGCATGCCAGAGGGTGGTGCTGGACAGCATGTCAGAGGGTGGTGCTGGATGGCAGGGCAGAGAGTGGTGCTGTACGACAGGGCAGATGGTGGTGCTGGACGGTGGGGCAGAGGGTGGTGCTGGACGGCAGGGCAGAGGGTGGTGCTGGACGGCGGGGCAGAGGGTGGTGCTGGACGGCGGAGCAGAGGGTGGTGCTGGACGGCGGAGCAGAGGGTGGTGCTGGACGGCGGGGCAGAGGGGGTGCTGGACTGGCAGGGCAGAGGGTGGTGCTGGATCGGCGGGGCAGTGGGTGGGTGCTGGACCGGCGGAGGCAGAGGGTGGTCGGACGGCGGGGCAAGAGGGTGGTGCTGGAGGACCGGCGGAGCAGAGGTGTGCTGGACGGCGACAGAGGTGGTGCTGGACCGGCGGAGCATGAGGTGGTACTGGACGGCGGAGCAGAGGGTGGTAACTGGACGGCGGGCAGAGGGTGGTGCTGGAGCGGCGGAGCAGAGGGTGGGTGCTGGACGGCGGGGCCAGAGAGTGGTGCTGGACGGGCAGGAGAGGGTGGTGCTGACGGCGGGGGCAGAAGGGTGGTGCTGGACGGCGGAGCAGAGGGTGGGGCTGGACGGCGGAGCAGAGGTGGTGCTGGACGAGGCGGGCAGAGGGGTGGGTGCTGGACGGCGGAGCAGAGGGTGGTGCTGGACGGCGGAACAGAAGGGTGGCGCCCTGGACGGGCGGGAAGGCCGCAGGATATGAGAGCTATTGATCGGTTAGGCGAGCAACGGGACAGAGAGAGGATCTACGTGACGGCAAATAATGGTGCTAAGTGCTGGGCAGATAGTGTTGCGAAAAGCGTGGCAGCGGTGCAGTCGGCAGCGCTTAGCAACGGGGCAGAGAGCACCAAGTGTGTCAGAAAGAGACCAGGGAGGCCTAACGAGCGTGTCAGAAAGAGGCCATGGAGTCCTTATACGAGCGTGTCAGAAAAAGACCAGGGAGGCCTTACGAGCTTGACAGAAAGAGACCAGACAGGCCTTACGAGCGTGTTAGAAAGAGACCAGAGGCAGTATGAGGGCAAACAAGAAGTAGCTAGTACTCAGGCTACTTCTACCTAAAATCTGCCATTAGATATTCAGTTGCAAGACTCAACACCATGTGCCGATGGCATTTGCCTTCTCCATTACCGCCCTGCCATTAATTCGCGAAGCTGTGACACCTGAGACCCCGTTACCTCCATCACTGGTGGACACCAAGGCCATGAGCCGCTGACCTGTAACCCCGAGCCTGGCCGGCCGGGTGGCAGCCCGTCATCACGCTGACCTGTGCCCCGCTGGAGGCCGGCTGTGAGGCGGGCTGACCTGTGCCCCGCTGGGGTCGGCTGGGCGGCGGGCTGACCTGTGCCCCGCTGGGGTCGGCTGGGAGGCGGGCTGACCTGTGCCGTGGGGTCGGTGTGGCGGGCGGGCTGACTTTGTGCCTCGCTTGGAGGCGGCTGGGGGCGGGATGACTTGTACCGCTGGGGTCGGCTGGGCGGCGGGCTGACTGTGCCCGCTGGAGGCGGCTGGGAAGGCGGGTGACTGTGTCCTGCTGGCAGGCCGGCTGGGAAGCGGGCTGAACTGTGCGCTGGGGTCGGCTGGGCGGCGGGCTGACCTGTGCCCCGCTGGAGGCGGCTTGGGAGGCGGGCTGACTGTGCCGTGGGTCGGTGCGGCGCTGACATGTGCCCGATGGGGCCGGGGCTGGAGGCGGCTGACTTTGCCTCGCTGGGGTGGTGGGAGCGGGCTGACTATGTGCCGTGGGTCGGCTGGGAGGCGGGCTGAACTGTGTCGCGCTGGGGTCGGCCTGGGGGCGGCTGACCTGTGTCCCGCTGGAGGTCGGCTGGGAGGCGGGCTGACCTGTGTCCCACTGGGGTCGGCTGGACGGCGGGCTGACCTGTGTCCCGCTGGAGGCCGGCTGGGAGGCGGGCTGACCTGTGCCCTGGGTCGGGGCTGCGGAGGCGTGACCTGTGTCCGCTGGATCGGCGCGCGGGAGCTGTGACTTGCCGCTGGAGGGCGGTGGAGCGGGCTGACCCTGTGTTCCGCGGGTCGGCTGGGACGCGCTATTGTCCCGCTGGGGTCGGCTGGGAGGCGGGCTGACCTGTGTCCCGCTGGGGTCGGCTGGGAGGCGGGCTGACCTGTGCCCCGCTGGAGGTCGGCTGGGAGGCGGGCTGACCTGTGCCCCGCTGGGGTCGGCCTGTTCCGGAGAGGGCTGGAGCGGCGGCTGCCGGTGTCCAGGCGGCCCCGTTAACCACCGATGATGCAACACTCGGCGGTGGGTCCGGCTGGGAGGCGGCGGCGGCTGACCACTAACCGACTGACCCACACCGGACCCCCCCCCCCGCCGCCGCGGAGCAGGTGCAAGTAGGACGCTGACGTCACGCAGCGTGTACTGACGTCACACGTATCTCTAGGGCTCGCCTGCGCCGGTGTGCACTGACGCGTGGTGTATTCACTGCAGCGTGCAGAGAAGGTTCGCTGCACGACGCGTTTATCAGACGCGTGAGGCCGGTCGGCTCGGCTGTAATCTAACTAACTGTCGTTGCGCTATTATGGCCTTTTGTGTTAGACGTTTTCACTCGCATAATAGGGGTAAAAGAAGCTTATCGCAGTGCTAATGAAAACGTTTCGAACAAGCTTGGAATTTGGAGAAAATGGCTGATTTGCATTAAATGAGCGTTAGCCCATAACGGTACTCGTGATGATGAAATATTACGCTTCTATGACAAAATAAATGGCTTATTTTACATACTTTCTCATATTGCCCATTATTTAGAAAAGCTCATGCAGCAACGAGTATCTATAGTGTTGAACCCATTATGCAAAAACAAACTCGCATAGTGTACTTCGCAAGAGGCGTCCGTCCTTTGTATGGTAAGGTGATATCTTCTTATAGAAATAACACATGCTTTGCGGATGGTTTATTCAAAGTCCATAACATTGTGCCGTGTGGACGCAACACATACCATTTAAAAAAACATAAGAACTCAAAGAACTACACACTTCCTGTAGAACTGTCGGTTCGTCAGTCGGCTAAGAAATGCGTCGGGAAAAGCGCGAAGAAGTCGATAGGGGAAGCTCAAGCTAAATGTTAGATCAACAAACGGCGCATTGTTTCTACCATCTATATAACATTGCTGGTCTGCTTGACCAATATACTGAAACTGATGGTAACATTTGGTGTATGGACGTCTCACAATTAAGTAATATCCAAGGACGTGCAAGTTGCAAAGGTCAGCAAACATTATGTAATTTGAACAATAAGCGACAACCAATAACTCAGCAAGCTGATGTCATGTAAAAGAGAAAAAGACTGTGCAATAACAATGTTTGTCTACCACGGGTCTTATGCAACGGTATTACTGAAACTTCGCTTTCGCCTTTGATGGCATGCACTTCCGAAAACATTGCGTGGGATAACCATCGAGGAAAATTGGTCAGTCATTGGGAAGTAAAAAATACCGCACTTTAAGGACGCACAACAACACAACGCAGAGTATCTACCGCAACACACAACAAATGTACAATAATGGTAACATTTTCTGGCCGTCCTGCCAGACACCTGTGCAGTGGCGGAGTGATGTCCACAATCCGACGGATTATACTCTCTTTCGGATACACGTCATACAAAATAACCACACTGCATACAAATAATAGAGCGTAACAGAGCACATGCCAAACAACTCAACTGGAGTACGAAAGATAGTTTACATTTGCTCAGAACTTGGCAGTATCAAAAGCAGAGTGGCAGTATTAAAATTCAAGATCAAAGGATCAAGATCGTGAAATCCAAGCCTACATAAGGGAAACAAATAGTCTTATTGCACGTTTCAGGAAAGTTATATGAAGTACATCGTTGTACAAACATGCATCTCGAACTCTCAGGCAATCCATGTTCACGACAGCGTTAGAAGCCACTGAATAGAAAGGCACGGACATTTCGGCTACTTGAGAGATAGAACCCCTCATAATTTACAAATAATCAACAGCAGGACACACCGTGTATATAAATATCCACCATCACCGCGAGAGATGCGACAACCGCTCCCAACAGCCATAGCGCACATCATTGCTTCACTGCTGCAGCAGGGTGCCATAACGCACTTCACTGCCCCGTCAGAGGAAACACCTACGCACCATCGCACGTGCGTGCCTCCTCCTCCTCCACGCACCTGAATCACAACTGCCGCCGCGAACGACCCACACCTCGCCTGCCAGCACGGGACGGCGAGCCGACAGCGCTGGCCAGCACGAGTCGACACCGCCGTCGACGCCCGATCCAGGCCCAGGGCTTTCCCAAAGCCCACCCATCGCCACCGGAGAGACGCAATAAATAGGACGGTTCGTCTGTTCGTCTCCAGGTTTGTACTATCCACTCCACCGGTCCGCTCCTTGACGTCACCAAGAGTCCTGTCCAGCAGACTCGGGCACGGTGCGTCTGCCCCGAATGCACTGAGCATCGAACACGTGACTCCCGGCCCCGAGACGGACGCAGGATGGCCCCGCATCGCGCCACGCTCCACCGACGAACTGAGTCGGGCCGGAGCTCCGGATCCCTCCGCTGGCTATAAGATGCTCCTCCCTCTAATCTGAGTTATTCAGGACAGCAATTCAACGCCCTCTGTTACCATCACGCTATGGAAACTCCAACCATGATCGAGAGGTTTGCCGAAAACCTCACGTTGAGAATATGAATACCAACACAACCACACTCATTCATAACAAGAACAAAAGAACGATTACAAGGAGATGGTTCTTTCTCCTGGAAGATAACAACATCACAGTTCTAGGGCAGCAAAGTTCCTGAGCTGGCTGCACTACGGTAGCACTACGGTCTACGGTAACTCGTCACCATGGTAACCAAGTCGGAGTCCTCTCGTGGTCGCTGCGCGTTTACCGTTTGGCAGGCGCTGGCTTCGGTGCGTTGTGTATCTGTATGTGTTTCGCGAGGTGCGCCTTTTGGCGGAAGCACTTGCTGCACAGGTCGCACTGGAAGGGCTTCTCGCCGGTGTGGGTGCGGATGTGAACCGTGACGGAGTACTTGTCCTTGAAGCCCTTGTTACAGATGTGACAGAAGTGGAGCAGCCGGCCGCGGGACGGAGGCGCTTCACCCTCGGCAGCGGCGCGCTTCGAGTACTTGCGCTTGCGCTGCTGGTCCTTCTTCTGGCCCATGACGACGTGTCCGTTGGACATGCCGATGTCGATGGTGTTGACGTAGAGGTTGTGCGAAGTGTCGGCGGAGGAGAGCACCTTGTCCGGCTTGTTCGGACTGCACGAGCTGGTCGCCTGGTTGGTCTCACACGTGTACGGCGACGATGTGACGGTGTTGTTGCCGCCGCTGCTGTCCATCATGGTGCGCTGGAACGTCTGGAAGCCACCGACCGGGAAGGACAGCTGGATCTCCTTCAGGTCTGTGCCACAGACGCGCTTCTGCTGCCCAGGGGGGTTCGCGGTGCGCTGGCCGGTCGACAGGTTGCCCCGCAACGCGCTCTCCAGGATGGAGGCGTTGTCGACGCGGTTTCCAGCCCACTTCTCGTCCTGCCCGTTCTTCTCGGTCGGTTTCTCTGGTGAGCCGGGTGGTAGCGTGCCCACGGCGAGCCTGAAGCCTCCGTTCTGCGCGACCGATGTAGCCGGGAACGTGTTCATGGTGGATGGCGGCAGGCCGCATATTCGGATCGGTGTGCCGCCGGCGCCGATGATGGTCGTGGCCGGCATCTCGTCCAGCTTGGTCTGCGGCGGCGGCGCCGGCTCCTCGTCGTACAGGTAGTCCTGCACCATCTTGTCGAGGTCGACCTCGCTCACCTGCTTCGGGTCGCTCATGTCGCCGATGATGACGTCAGAGTGGAACCCGTTGAGCGTGTGCACGGGGTTCATCGGCTGCAGCGGCTGCAGCGGCTGCAGCGTGATGAGGTCGTCAGAGGAGCTGATGACGTCCGAAGGGTTCACCGGCTTGATGGCCTCGTCGGAGATCATGGACGTGAAGAGCAGCGTGTCCGGGCTGCTGAAGCTGTCAGGCGAACGGCAGCCGGCGTCCGTGGTCGTCACCTGCTTCACCTGCTGCGTGTCGCTGCCCCAGAGCGGGTCGCACGTCTTCTCCTTGTTCTCATACAGCCACTCCTTGACCTCGCGCGTGGTGACCGGCCCGCTGCCATCGCGCTCCCACATGAGGCCATCTCCGCCGCCGCCCGCGGGCTGCGCTTTGTTCACCAGCGAGTTGATCCAGTTGCCTAGATCGGAGGACACGTCCATGTCGTTTTCTATGTCATTGTTGAGCGAGCACAAGTCGAAGAAGTCGTGTGGATCCTCCACCTTGACGGGGCACAGCTCGGATGGTACGCTCGAGGTGACGACAGAGTTGGACAGCTCGACCTCGTTTTTCCTGCAGAAAGAGAGCAGGGAGTCAGACTTCAGCGCAGAAGAGAGAGCAAGCATCGCGTTATAGAGGAAGAGTCAAACACCCATGTAAAACTGAGTCGAATACGAGTGCAGGAGAAGAAGTCAGGCCCTTGCAGTGCACTGTGGTCAGACACCAACACCAGACATTTCACGAGGTGTCAGTATCATGACCGTCCAGCATACACTCATACAGACACTAAACAGGTTTTCATCAGGGGGAGTCATGTCCGCAGAAAATGCTCATTTCATTATCTAATGTTATTTTCTTCGGGGGGGCGCGACTGCCCCGTTCTTCCCCAATTCGCTAGCTCCCTGCCACTCCGCACTATCTGCACAACCAGAATCAGTCCTAAAGCAAACAGTGTACTTATGTCTAAGAATTTAACAATCCATATTGATTATCCACAAAGCAAGCATGTATGCCGCAACATCATTGACCTTTTGCATAATTTTATCAGAGAATACTCACGAACGTCTCAAATTCCTCCACACTAGTTGCTGCGTTTAAAGGACGAACCGTTTCCGCAACGTAGGCTGTAGTGAGTCAATCATCAAGAAATAACGCGCTATTATGTAAATTCTAATTGAAAAACTGCAGAAGCCACCATTCTGAAATATATAACTCCACTGGCATACCAATCCATCGACTACAATCGACTAAGCTGACAGAGACACCAAATAGCTATCGACATGACACAGTGACGTTGACGAAGGGCACACAAAGCTCTCCTGTCTTTATTACGGCGACGCCTGAAATTCATGAGTGACCGTCTCTCGGCTCGATTACCATTGCAGAGCCCTCTCGCCTGATACCCTGGTATAGTATTCTGGCAGCAATGTCGTAACCGAGAACACTGGGTCGCCACTTCCCCGTCACGCAAATTTCTGAATGACGAGGCCTCGTTTTTCTAACCTGAAACAGATCGGACTTTCGCTATGTCTGAACGGTTTATAGCTATCAGCTGAAGTTTGGACACAGGTGCCATTGAGTCCCCGAGGGCCCACTTCATAGGCCAGAAGATTGTCCGACAGTCAAGTCGCACGCACATCGTCTAACTCCCCGGCACCGGGCCGCTTCTTTCGCGTGTCTACGGCAGAGCGCTATGCTCGACGGCTAAGGACTCCGCGGTGACTGGCGGAAGACGGGCCTGACGGATGCTTCAGACAGCTACCAGCTCTCGGTCTAGTCTCAGCAGCTTTTAGCAGAGCGTCCAGTGCTATCAGTATGGTGACAGCCAAGTGTGGTAATCCCCGTCTTGTCACTTTACAGTGACGTTTGACCACGCGGGTCGTTGGTTCTCACAACCCGACAAACCTCACAATGAGCAGGCGCTCCGACAACCACACAGCTAACTCAGACACACTTAGTAACGAGATTCACACCACATACAAGCACTTTGCTGCGGCTTTTATAGCTACAACCTCACAGAGCTAAATCTTCCACCAGCCGGAATGTGACTTATCCAGGACGATGACTAGTTCCGGGCATCTGCACATCATCAGTAGGCTGTTTAACATGATAATAACTTCCACTATTTTTCACTATTTTCCACTATTTTTTCCCAACTTCATAGGCTTGTCAATTTAGTTAGACGTCACGCACACACCAGACTTATTGTTACCAATCTGCTCGACTCGTGAAGATGAATATTGCTTCATTTTTATTTGACAATATGCTTATATACTTACTAGCAGCCAAAACACCAGAGGGAAGTACTTTCTACCGCATTTTGACCTTTTTGTAGCCTAACATCTTGCATGGATAGCGAATATGCTACCCATATTGCGCCACCCATAACTTTTCCTGGTATAGTTCTGCTTTTCACGCAATATGAACTAGAGCTGCGAAAATCCCGATATGTATGATACCGTACCTACACTCCACCAACACATTCTCCACCAATAACCGCCCCATTCATTTATTATGTCCACTATGTTCGCACTGGATAACATCACAGGCACTAAGAAGTATACGTGCGTGCCCTTCAACCGCTTGTCTGATACCGTGCGCACGGCCGTTAGACCATAAATCGTAGGCAGCTTAAACATGAGGAGCTTATTTCTTCAAGTTATAACGAGCACTTTAATTCGCGACGCGCAAACCTAACTTGAATTTCTGTATTTATACCACGGAAACAACGCCAACAATGGGCTAAATACTTAAGCTCAACAACATCGATCCAATGTCATACATACCAGCGCCATACGGATCGCATCAAACTCACTTACACTGCGCGCCGAATCGTATCACCTTGACGTGACACAACCTCATTTTCCACTATTATGAAATTGACACCTTCTAATATGACATCTATGATACACGCGTTTCTGCAACACGGACAGCATCACAGACCGTCAGGTCCGAAGGTGGGGGTGAGCCGGTGCAGGCCGGAGGTGGTACCACCTGACTGGGTGATACCAAGGACGGCCGAGTCTCGCCCGATCAGAGCAGGCCGGCCGCGCGGGCGTGGCGCCGCCGGGCAGGGAGGGGTGCCGTGAGTCACGGTCCGGAGCAAGACGGCCCGGCAGGGAGTGTCGTGAGGTCGTGATGCTGCCGCGGAGACACTCCCTGATCTTGCTGATGACCCACTGCTCGCAGTAACGGCCAGCGTCGAATGACCCACATAAGGCATGACTAATCACCTGGACAGAGTAACCAGCGGGTCGATCTACGCAGCGGGTAACACGAAAACGCAACAGGAATACAGCCGACCGCAAAAACTATGCGGTGTCTGCAGCGAATCTAAAGAATGGATACACTATATACTAGGCGGCGCTGAAATCCGTGAATCGTCTGCGACGAGACGGTATGCTAATAAGCACAAAGCCCACTGTGAGAAAGAAAAACGACTCCAGAGCAGACCTGTTATTGTGAAAGGGCTCCTATCGCTAAACAGGCAAGCACGCAACAAATCACTTATAGCGCATAGTGTCATGATATGGAGCTTGTATCTGCACATAGCTGATGATCTTTATATGCTGTTTGGCATTTGTAACGGTTGGGTCCACCACAAGCATCCGGCGGACAAACGAGCCTGGCACAGGCACCACGGAAGGAGTTTCTGATTTTCTGTACAGGATGTCCACCCACTCGCCGAACTTTCACTGCAAACGGGACGGGTACCAGCGACTTTTTACCACACTTGATCCTGGCTTGGTTATAAGTTCATTAATAACCAGCCTGTCGGCTTAATACACCATGGTCGGTTTATTGCAAGAAAGCAGAGGACGTGATGGGACTTGGGTTTCACTGCCTCTGTTACAAACGTAGCGTTCAATATACACGATATGTAAATCAAGGATTGAGATAGCGTGCCTTTGTAAGCGCGGCTAGTCACGATTAAAACAAAATCGACAACTCTTTACCGCTGTGGGTAGCTTTACTGTTGCAAATAGCATGGTGTTCTATAGTTCCGCTTACATACCGCTTAGCAGGCATTTTTTTAGTAAGGACGTGATTTAGTGGCATGCACGATATTTCGCAAGGAAGCTTAATCCGTTGATTGTGTGAGTAATAGTATAGCAGTGCCAAACAGCGACCGCGGAGAAACATTGTCCCGCTGCTCCGCATCAAGAATCGCTACAGAACACAATCATGAGAAGCTCAGATCAAGCTCATCGCCCACTCGTCCCGGCATTTCACTGTTATTTACCATTTAAACTACAGAAATGATGTATGATATGCTTAGTAGCGACCTGCCCAATGTCATAGCCGCTATTGTGATCCCCATGCAGAAGTGATCCCTAGCTTACCAGCCCGCTAGTGATTCCCCAGTAACTAACGGTCTACCATCACCTAACGGTATGACATGGCATTAACAGCAGCGCGGCCGTTCTCTGACGTGCCGCCTATCGGGCGTTACGTCGCACCGCAGCGTCACGCCGAATCACGCGGTAATGGACCGCTCCCGGCCGCGTCACGCAGCGTCACGCCACGTCACGGTCGCGGCACGTGCAGCCCGCCGCCGCCGCCGCCGCCCGCGACTATACAGCGGCGACTCTCACTTTTAACGAGCCGGCGGCGGCCGGCCGGGCCGCCAGCTCTCGTGGAGGCGTCCCGGCCCGACCGACGCTGGCCCAGCTGGCTCAGAGCCAAGAATGCGATTTCACTTTTCGTTCCTGCTGTTGGCGGTGCACCGGCCATAAGACGGAGAGTCGGACTGGTGCCTATGAGGCGGGCGGCACAGGGGCTGTGTTGTAGAGGGGGAGATGGTAGGGGTGCGGCTGACTTCGCCGAGTTTGGAGTGCCCGTATGTGGTGAATGCGGATCGGTGGTGAGCCTAATCCTCTGGATGGCACACCGGAGCTGATTTCAGCGGTTACAAAAGCGTGACGCATCCGTATCTGATGAAAATTAACACAGAGCGTGACTGTATAGCGTACAATTTTCAGATGTTTATTCACCAACATGTTTTTAGGGCAGATAACATCCAAATTAAAAAAAAAAAATGTGTCGCTAAAGCATGCACGCAGCATTGTCAGTGTTGAATCCTTCTGCTGTAAACTGAGGTTATGTTTGGATATACCCTGCGATCAGTCCTTCTAAGCGGATATGCCAGGCAGGCTAGACGCCATGTTGCTGTAGGCTGGGCTGCGCATGTCAAACCTGTCACTGCAGAAATATGCTCACGTCAGCGGAAAATCGTCTCCATCGGTGGCCAGATGCCGCACGGCTACACATTCAACCGGGCAGATTGTGTGAATTTTCCCTGACCTGAGCGGCCGTATTTTTAAGAAAGGCTATGCTATTCATGTCTAACAACAAATGGTCACTTCGATATTCATCGCAAAAAAATTGTCATTAGATGAGGTTTCAAACATTTTATTCTGAGAGCAAGCGTCGGCGATTTCCTGGACAACAGGTGCAATGCAGTCACAAGTAATTTGCATAAGTAGTTGAAAACGTCGTGATGCAAAAGCTTTTAGTTGCATTTTTTATCGCTGGTATTTGCCTTCAGGCAAACAATATTCGAATCTGATGTTCACCGTCATCATAACTGAGCCCCTTTTGCTCCTTAGATTATCTAAAAATAGCATTTTGTGACATGCTGGCAATACGACTTTTATCCTGCGTCCTATAATAATGTTTCGTGTCCGCTGTTCTTCTGGTCACAGTCTCTGTGTCCATCTCTGACAGATTATATATTAGATTCTCTTAAGTACCCTTTTCAGAATCTGCAGCTTATTTTTTCCCACTTGTCTTGTTCGTCCTGAGACATGGCTTTGTCAGTTCAGCTGGCGCCGCTCCTAATTCGTCTGTCCTGTTCCGTTACTCCCCTATCATGAAGTCTGTCTCTTCTCCCCCTATCGTACGTCGCCCTCGATCCGCCTCTGAGCCCAACCCTGCAGTGTTCCCCTTGGCCCCGCCGCTGGTTCCTTCATTCACCCCGCTGCTGGCTCCTCCCATGGTTACCATGGTTACGCCTCTGATTCCGCCTCTGTCAGTCAGAATGTCGGACTCTATTATACTCCGGACTGAGACAGTGCGCCATTGTTGGTGCGTTTACGACCCTGGGGCCAGACCGGGGTCGGACGGGTCCCGCGCGGGTGGCATGGATGGGACCTCAGGGTGGCATGGAGCCGCGCCGGGGACGGGTCCGGGGCTGGATGGGACCTCAGGGTGGCATAAAGCCGCGCCGGGGACGGGTCCGGGGCTGGATGGGACCTCAGGGTGGCATGGAGCCGCGCCGGGGACGGGTCCGGGTGGACGGCAGGCGCCGCCGCGCGGAACGCTGACCCACTTCAGAGCCAAGTCACGGGAAGCGTGACTCCGTCCTCCACGGAGAATGCCGCCCGCCCCAGCTGGCGTGACTCCTAGAGCGGAGCGAGACAGGAAGCTGCAAAGGAGTGGCTCCTCGGCAGTCCTCCTTTTCGAGTCGTGCCATATTAATACTCGTTTAACTGTTGGGTTCGTGTCAGAAAGGAGATGAGTGTTTTATCCGCGGTGGAAGAGCGAAGGAGTGGCGCGCTTGCTCTGAATGATGTAAGGGAGCGTCTCAGCAGAGAATGAAAAAGTGGTTTATGCAGTCCAGGATGAAGCTGATTTAAGAAGTGGCCGAATAAATTAGCCTCACAAGATATCCATCCTACCAGTTTCCATGGGTTGCAGTTTCACATGATCAAGGCAGAAATCCTAAGGATGTGTTGTTATGTTAACATCCAGCTCACCCAACATGGCAACTATTTTCATAATTGTAATTATGCCTTAAGTTGCCACTTATTTTGGTGGCCAACAGGGCTAAACTTGCATTCTTCTGGATCGTGATGTTAATTTTAACCTTTATGAAGCCCTCTTATGGCCATTGCATGGTGCAATGGGAATAATTTCCTTGAAGTCTGAGGCTCCTAAAATTGGATCTTATACGAGTAGAAACGGGATAGGCAAAGGCAGCATAAAATAAAACTTATAATAACATTGTGATTGATGTCCAATACTTTGCCTGCATACTCAAAGCATTAATAGAGGCCATAATAGGTCAACGGTATTGGGGAAATATGCACAATCTTTCGAATTATCATCATGAGGACATTATAGCACACCTACTCAGCGGCATTTCAAGACAGATAATAAATAAGTGTCATTTCAAGCCGCTTTTATGCCCTCCGTCTTGAGACTTCTTTTTCATGCTGCAAATGTATTATATTAATTTATTTCCAACTCCTTAAGCGAGGCTATTTTTGTGATTGGTATAGGTATCCACCATATCGGGCATAGTATCCACCATATCTGTAAAAATGAGCCACAGCTCGACAGCTTAAAAAGAAATTCAGCAGTCCCAATACAGCTTAAAATTGGCTGACTTTTAGAAAGCAAATGGCAAGCCGACGATAAATATAACCGGCTCTTCGATATTTATTTATAGAGCAAATTTCATATTTAACTGTGGCATGCTTTGGCCACATACAGTTTAACCAGCCGTAGTTCTGCTGAAAAGTTGTACCACCACCAGCCCCTGCAGCCACGGGCAGCAGCAGGCCGCCATTCCAGGGGCAGTGACGGGCGTTACACCATGCATATGTTCTGCGCGGAACACCATGGGCAGTCCTGACAGCGACAGTACCTCCATTGTAACTCTCTGACAGCGTCTGTCACGCTCCAGCCCCGCCCGGGCACCAGTCATAATGACAGAGACACCTCCAGCCCCGCCCGGGCACCAGTCAGGATGACAGAGACACCTCCAGCCCCGCCCGGGCACCAGTCAGGATGACAGAGACACCTCCAGCCCCGCCCGTACACCAGTCAGAAGGAAAGAGACACTTCCAGCCCCGCCCGGGTACCAGTCAGGATGACAGAGACACCTCCAGCCCCGCCCGGGCACCAGTTAGGATGACAGAGACACCTCTGAATCCGCCCGAGCACCAGTCAGAATGACAGAGACACCTCTGAGTTTGCCCGGGTACCAGTCAGAATGACAGAGACACCTCTGAGTCCCCCGTGCGAGCCATCACAGGCAGTTGGTGCGGAATGGTGAAAAAGCCGCTGGAAAGGCCTACTGAAATGCAAAGAACTCACTGGGAATCTCGACTGAAGCGGTGGGAATCAGCTGAGAGTTGAAACTTAGATGGTGGGAGTCAGCTTAGAGTTGAGACATAGAGCGGTGGGAGTCAGCTGAGAGTTGAAACTTAGAGCGGTGGGAGTCAGCTGTGAGTTGAAACTTAAGAGCCGGTGGGAGTCAGCTTGTGAGTTGAAAACTTAAAGCGGTGGGAGTCCAGCTGAGAGTTGAACTTAGAGCGGTGGGAGTTCAGTTGAGAGTTTTGAAACTTAGAGCGGTGGGAGTCAGCTGTGAGTTGAAACTTTAGAGCGGTGGGAGTCAGCTGAGAGTTGAAACTTAGAGCGGTGGGAGTCAGCTGAGAGTTGAAACATAGAGCGGTGGGAGTCAGCTGAGAGTTGAAACTTAGAGCTGTATGAGTCTGCTGGAAGCCCGACACAAAACGATGATTCGAAAACTTGCCTCCGCTCCCTGTAACCCGCTTTGCTAACATTTAATCAAGCTTCCCATCCCCCACACACCATTGAATGGATGCAGATTCGCTTATTATATTTGTTATTCAATTAAAATAAATACTACTAAACCGGTTAGAATGCAATCGAAGTATTATCGCTGGCCACTTGTCAATCGACCCCATAGCATGCAAGTTACTACACTGAGAATCATTGCCCACTTATTCCCAAAACAAATATTCAATCAAACTACACTGGCCTTAACGAGAATCATCGTATAATACGATCTAAACCGGTAATTTTAAGGGACATTCCTGGCTACCGATCAATCATGCACATAAATATACGAAGCAAGCATACTGACAACGGGACACGCGTCCAATTATATTTTACCGTAAAAGTCAGACATGCAACCAGCAAAACCCAAGCAACTTACCGGAAAATGCAGTTTGTTGGTGGAACTGTGTGGTATCCCACTATTTACCCGTGACGTGTATTGCGCTTCCCTGCTGCTTACGTCACTCACAGCGTTGTATGGTTGTAATTCCCATAAATAATTAACTTCCACCCAGCATTGTCAGCTAAAACGACAGCAATAGGGACAGCACAGCCGTTCAGCGTGCATGCAAAATACATTTGTAAGAAATTTAGGTATGCATGTGGTTTCCCAAGCTGGCAGTGCTACGCTTTCCATAACAACATAAGTGACTAGGAAGTATGTTAACAATAGGCACGTGCGTGACATCCGTTTAAACACACATTTTAATATTAAATCGTGCATTGTGCTAATCGTTTTTTTCTTCTGGTTTAGGCCTCCCACGGCGGTACCAAGTTTGTATCATTTGCTGGCCTTTCTTCCTACCCCACGAAATATGCGAATGTTTTACTCGCAACGCTCTGTACAGTACACTGCCAATTTGGCGGCACAGTCACAGCAAAATAACGTCAGAATACTGACGCCAACCGAAATCCTTTGCTTGATAAAGTATAATTGATACTGCATCTAGCATTCGAGTACTTAGCAATTAATACAAACAACCCCACCTTCAAGATCATCAGACACCGGACAGCCTTGTGCAATCCCTAAATCTAACTGGGCGTCCAACGTCTTCTTGCGCCACTCACTTCCGACCAAGCCACCGGAACACCAACTGACCTCATTCCCCTCCTCCGAACCTTTACCCGTCAGCCCGGCACGCAGCCTGTCAACGCCTCGAGTGTGGGTGTCCTGCGCAACACACGTGCTGCCAGAACTGGTCGGGCCCTCACTTTCCGCTGGACTCACGGCGACCCGGCGGGGCCCCGACAGCCGATACCCCCCCCCCCTGGGAGCCGGCGGGGCTCCCCGGAGCCGGCAGAACCCCCGGCAGCCGATGGGGTCCCTCCGGGAGCCGGCGGGGCCCCTGGCAGCCGGCGGGGTCCCCCTGGGAGACGGCGGGACCAAACAGCGAGGAATGTACGCCGCCTGTCGGCAGCCGCCTGGCCGCCGCGCGCCAGCCCCAGCGACCAGCGCACGCGCCACTCGCTGCGAGGCCGCCTGGACGGCCGGCGACGGCTTCGACGAAAGCGAAATCGTTCTCCTCTCGGCCGGCCCGGGCCGGTGTGGTCTGGTCGACGGCACCCGCTGGGCCGGCCGCTGGGCTGTTCCGGAGACTCCGGATCAGACGAGGACAGATGCAGGGACGTGGTAGCCACACGCAGCTTTGCGGTGTTATTTGATAAGTGGTATGTGCTAACTGCTAAGATATCCTTATTCGGATTAAGAGTAGTGTCCAGTGTAATGCTCGATTGCATAGTGGGAATAATATCTTATCTCTGACAGCGATCAACGAGAAACGGTACTTACGCAAAGAATGACGCACACATTTCCAGCTCTAGTGCGTCACACACGCCAGTATGTGGGACCTGACCTAAATTCCTTGACGGCTTTGATCTGATACTTTGTCATCGTAATTCGCAGAAATACGCAATGCTCCAGCGGGGCTGAGCGAAGTATTGGGCAGCTATGGTAGCGTGGGATTAGTAGGAGTATGAAATATGTCCTTTATAGTTCAGCTCCATTCATTTGAAAAGAAGTAAGACGACACACTCAGTTTTAAGAGAATACAACAGTTATAGAAGCCACAAACAAAGAGGCTATAAACATTGCCTGTAGGATTTTTTAGTATCAAATTAGCTTCAAAAGGAGTCAAGGGTGTATATGACTAGGCAAAGGGTTATTCTTGAAATACACTACAAGATAGCACCCCAAAAAATGCTAGGATATATAGCCCTAAACAAATGGTGTGTTGTCGGCGATTCCCACGCCCTCATGCTTCTGTATTTCTTGCAAATGTCAGAAAGAATTGCCACGCAAAATATTGCCAGGCACGCTATCACTTGTAGGCTTGTTTTCCAGGCAAATGTTTTTCAGTCTATGGAATAGACAGTAACCACGCCAACATCCTAAGGCGCGGCCACTCGTTATTTCGTGCCTGCCGCCTGCAGATCACAATTCACATACCAAAAACATGGTTAATCCTATTTAAATGTCTGTAACCACTGTTGACGACCATAACTGTCTCAAGTAACGGCACACCATGTATCGACCAGCTCCTCGACAAGCCGTGCAGTGTTGCCTGCTCCCCGGCCTCAGCTGGAGTCACGCGCCGACCAGCGTCACGGAGCCCGCTGTCCGCAGCAGTGGGCTTCGCTCGCCCCGCTCCACAGCTGGAGTCACGCGCCGACCAGCGTCACGGAGCCCGCTGTCCGCAGCAGTGGGCCTCGCTCGCCCCGCTCCACAGCTGGAGTCACGCGCCGACCAGCGTCACGGAGCCCGCTGTCCGCAGCAGTGGGCATCGCCAGCTCCGCTCTAAGCTGGAGTCCACAGCGCCCGGACCAGCGTCACGGAGCCACTGTCCGCAGCAGTGCCTCGCCAACGCTCCGCTCTAAAACAGCTGGAGTCACGCGCCGACCCAGCGTCCACCGGAGCCCACTTGTCCGCAGCAGTGGGCCTCGCCACTCCGCCTCTACAGCTGGAGTCACGCGCCGACCAGCGTCACGGAGCCCGCTGTCCGCAGCAGTGGGCATCGCCAGCTCCGCTCTACAGCTGGAGTCACGCGCCGACCAGCGTCACGGAGCCCGCTGTCCGCAGCAGTGGGCCTCGCCAGCTCCCGCTCTACAGCTGGAGTCACGCGCCGACCAGCGTCACGGAGCCCGCTGTCCGCAGCAGTGGGCATCGCCTGCCCCGATATACACCAGCCCAAACAGCCGACACGAGCACAAAAACGGACACTTCCGCTATGACGGAAGCAGAGAGCGTGCAGAGGTCGTCTAAGCTGCCTCGGCCGGCCGGGGCGGCGGCGGCGGCGGTGGTCCGCTCGTGCAATGCCGGGGTATTTTCACCGAGCCGATAATGAGAAACAGTGACCCTGCGGTTGGAGGCAGACAGGAAATCACACGGACAAAAGTTTGGAGAATGATGCAGTGGATTTCTGAAGAATAGTAGCACTGTGGAATATCCGTTGAGTTAGTCAAACGTGCATAACGGAAATAGTGCGGCGGATTGCAGCCTTCTGAGACCATATGGTTAACGAGAGAAATGTTCAAAATGCTTAAAAAACTACTACATTTATCTTAATAGATAAACGTGAGGGTGAAATATGCTTTGCTGCTTGCAACTTGTTGTTTTTTAACAAAACGTTATATATTGCAACGTAGCCAAGTTATCACCGAGAGCAGCTTCTCACTGCCTATAAAAAATCTGATTGATGCTTGCAGCTAATTTGATTTATCGGTGTTTTTTTAGTGCTAGTGTTTTTTGTGCAATGCTTTATACAAACACTCTAATTTATTCGTGGATGTGTCCCTCAATTTAAGCAGCATTTAAAGTGTGATAGCACTAGATAAAAAAATGAAAAAGCAAGTTATAATTGTTTTTAGTTATAATTTGTCATCTAATTGCATATGCAATTAAACAGAAAATGAAAACTGAAAAACAGTTGTTGTAACTTTAATTTGGCAATATTTGTTCCAGTGCTTTATAAAAATGTTTCAAAACTTATTAGAATATACGAAAAAAAAGATCATAGAAGTTAAAACTAAATAATATAAAATAACTATATAATATAGCGCACTATGCATGCTGCTGAAATTGAGGAACACATCCACAAATAGACTAGAGAGCTTGTATAAGTATAGCAATGCGCAAAAAAAAACACTGAGTACGCCATTCGCAACCCAGTTGACCATTTCAAGTCAATGAGTCAGCTTTTCACGTTTTGTTCAAATATTGTGTCCAGCTGCACTCCATCACCCAACTAACCCTCCTTCAATGAGCTGACAGTCTGATGATATAGACACTCACTGACATCCGACTGCCCCTGCAGGTATTCATCTGACAGCCGATGACATAGTGTCACCGGCATATACCATAAACAATCGACTGTCATCAGTCAGCTCAGCCTGACAGACACCGACGTCTCGATGGACACCACACCATCCCAGCACCACCCACCTGAAGCAATCCATAGCGAGAGTGGGCACCACCATAGCACTGCACATCACGCTCCGGTGCTCCGGACGGCCCTCGGCGGCACACGCGACGCACAGACAGACAGACAGACAGACAGACGGACGGACACCGGTCCTCAGTCGACCCACTCCACTGCCACTCTGGCCCACTGCTGAGCGCCGGCGGCCCGGCGGCGCGGCGGCCCGCCCGACGGCCTTGGCTGGCTCACCCCTCCCCTCCCCCTCCCCTGGACCGCGCCGAGCGAGTGCTGTCTCCACCGCGGCCGCCGGCCCGCGCTGCCACCACCGCACCACACCGCACCGCACCACCCGCCTGCGGCTACGAGGCCGTATTGTGCTGGACGGCAGCAGCAGAGAGATCTGAGATAGGGTCCAGGTGGGTTGTTTCATGGAGTAACGTTTCAATAGGCTGAATGGGGTATACAACTGTTTTGTTTGAAGGGTCCTTTGCCTTTTGGAGATCGAGTTATGAATCGCTGATAACGAGCTGAGGCACTGTTCGATGTCGATTTTGGTTGAAGTTCTATTGCTTCACACCGAAATCAACTTCTTGTCCCTTTCCTCTTGGGATAAAAATCTTTGATCGCCTTCTGACATTGCATATTGCAATTGACTAGATTAAACTGTATTCCCAAGCACAATAATCAGTTGAAACATTTTTACACAGACTTTATCAATAAGATAGACAATGATTTAGTTGTATTGTTCACTGGTGCCACCTCTCCATTTGTCTGGTAATTGGTATGATGACCAAGCGTGGCTGTACCTCGTCCGATACACCCTGACCGTGGACTCGTCTGCTGATGCGTGATATGGCTGTACCTCGTCCGATACACCCTGACCGTGGACTCGTCTGCTGCTGCGTGATATGCAGCCGACTCACCAGTTTACGTATCTTTCCTTTTGACCGGACCATTAGCTGACCGTAACCGGTTGGGCACCGCTGATCGGACCATTAGCTGACCGTTAACGGTCGAACGCCGCTGACCGGACCATTAGCTGACCGTTGACGGTCGAGCACCGCTGATTGGACCATTAGCTGACCGTTAATGGTCAGGCACCGCTGACCGGACCATTAACTGACTGTTACGGGTCGGGTTCTGCTGACAGGACCAATCTGACCGTTGACGGTCGGGCGCCGCTGACCGGACCATTAGCTGACTGTTAACGGTCGGGCGCCGCTCGTCAGCGTACCAGGCTGTATCGGCGCGAGGCACGCTGACTTGCCAAAGCGCTATCGCTGCCGGTCTCACGAGCGGGTCATTACAGAGCCGCCGGTGACGGGTCACCGGCTGGGCACTTGACCCAAAAACGGGGCTGCCCGCTGCACCCCTGCAATGGCTCGTGTCGGATCGAATGGTCAGAAGGCGCCACTCGTATAGTGGAGACATGGATATTTCAGATGGCAATTAAAAGTGACAGCGAAACCTCGTTGAAAATATTTATTTGTATTGGGTTGATAAGGGCTGTTGCCAAAATGATTTACATATTATGTTTATTACCAAATCCAGTGTGGGCACTCTGAGACCTCTCTTTTCCAAGTTATTCAGACAATCCATATTTTTTTTCCTTTCAAAATCAAGACTGAAACACCATTACAAGTGTCGTATCAGCCATGCTACCTCCTATGTATTCATACAAAAAAATCCATGAAATATTAGATAATAAGTACGTTCTGTGACCAGTGCATGTAAGTCCTCAGGCATCGCCACAGTGACCGTATCAAAACGAACTGCCGCTATCGTCCGACTAGAAGCCAGCTACCAGCGAGCGTTGGAGAGTGATACAGTCGACGGGAGTTTAATGCTGGTGATACAGCCAGGCGTTGTGCAGAACTCTTACGGGGAGACTGCAGAATAGCATACGACAGTATCCTAGCTATGGCTCGGAGACTGCATAATAGCATACGACAGTATCCTAGCTATGGCTCGGAGACTGCAGAATAGCATACGACAGTATCCTAACTACGGCTCAGAAACTGCTGAGTCGCGTATAACAGCATCCTAGCAATGGCTCGGAGACTGCAGATTCACACACAACGGTATCCTAGCTTTAGCATAGAACTGCACGATCGCCTGTCCCTCGGGTGGGAGACTGCATCAGTGTATGCGGCGCAGTATCTAACCACCAGAGACTTTATCGCAGCACAGGAAACTAACGCACCGTTATTTGGTTTCCCGCGTTCCTAGCTAATACCGCTATTATCGCGCAGTCCCGGCCTTCACCAGGACGTTGGCACCCGGGATATGTGTTACTGGACTAGTGGTAGTACGCGAGGACCACGGCCAAGGTCACCTCTCGGCAGCAGCAGCTGTGCTGGCTCAAGGTCTCTGGAAAGCTTGTGACATTCAATGGTGCTGCGAGAGTGCAGTGATGTGTTATGTTAGCATGTCCAATTATCATCATGAAATTGAAATGGACGAGCAAATTGTAGAAAGACGTGTAATTCAAGAGGAAATTGTAGTGAAGAAAAGTGACAAGTGACGCCTAAAGTATAAGCAGGCGTTTGTCTGTAATTGCATTAGTATACTGGCAGTGTAAAACGAACCACTGTAAAGTATAGAAAGCGCATCTTTATTAACGTTGAGTAGTTTTTCATTTAAATTCACCTACAAAATCGGCAGGCTGGAGCAACGGCATTGTGATTCCTACTGGGTCAAGTTGATTGTGTGGGCCCTGACCCACCTCCCATTGTGGCGCTATAGCCCACTGGGAAAATTCCGTATTGAAAGCGTGACCGGCGATTACACGTGGTCTGACCTGGCCATAGATGTCAAATGACTTTGGACAAGGCCGCTGACATTGTTCGCAGGCCGTTGGTGATTACGATAGCTGGCGGGTGTCGAGGCGAGACCAGCGTATCAACTGCGGCAAAACTGGCAGCTTTTGGTATCATTTCTGGCATCGAGAACGTGACAATGTTTAATTTTGTAGCTAGTCATAGCTAACATTTTTTTCATATTTTTATTAACATGCCAATTCATAAAGACATCATGCGGCGATATAAACATATACGATATCATTTGGTGACATCATTTTCACTGTACACATACAACAACATGTGGCCGACATACCACTCTCGCTTTAGCCATGGGAAGGCGCCGTCTATGCGGCTGTCAGTGCGGCCCGTCTGGACAAAGACAAATTCATAGCTAACAATGACCAGTTATTGTTTTGATGCTATTTTGGGAGGCCACAAAACGCATTTTATCTTGTTCTCAAGCGTGTGAATATATTTGGATCTAACCTGGTGAGCCAATGACTGAAGCGCATAACTACCTTTTCAGCCCATGAATCATTGAACAAGTATGAGCATCAATGTTCTAATACATATCTTATCAGTGTATTAAAGACACCAAGAGGCAAGAACCTCATTGAGTTATTTGCAAGTCACCAGCCGATCATAACCGCTGCTGCAGGAATACCCCAGACTCTAAACTCCTGCAACAATCGGTGAAGTTCACTTTCTCACAGACTTTCTCGAAGTCAAATTGAAGCCGTGCGTCGTGCAGAGCTGTGCGCGCGATTCTGCCTACTGCCCGATTCACTGAGCGTGACCAGAGGAGCCCATGTCTGGCGCGCGCCGACCAGATCAGACGTCATGCCAGCATTGCGCAACACGGAAGCCGGCCGCGCGGTGATCTGCAAGTCAGGCGAAAGTCCGCCACGCTCTGCGCGCTGCGCTCCTATCTGTCTGCCGGTCCCCGTATGTGCCGCCAGAGCAGGGATAAGGTGGACGCGTCATGGAGTACTCGTGCCATAGAGGCCCTCTGGTACCGTGTGGGTCTGTCTGCCCCGTCCCGTATGTGTTTGTTTATTGATACATATCACCAACGGGCTGATACACCCACTCCGCAGAGGAGGGATAAGGTGGGTGTGTCATGGAGTACTCGTGACATAAAGGCTACACGGTACCGTGTGGGTCTGTCTGCCCCGCCCCGTATGTGCCGGCAAAGAAGGGATAAGATGGATGAGTTGATGTGCCACGGAGTTCCACAACATAACACCACTGGTACCACGTGGTATCTGGGAATGTGAATCGGTATTCTCCGAGATGCTTAGTCAGTGTGCATATGGTTCAAAAACTGGTATAACTTGACATAGCGTCACACACTTAACGGCCCAAAAATGCATCGTTTTATGTTGTAGCCTCTTTTTAAAGTCGACTTTACATGATTACATTAATACTGTGGGACAGAATCCCTTCCCCTCATATCACGCAGAAGAGAGCACACACCAACGTTATTTGGACACCCCGCGGCTCCTGCAGTGGTAGTTCTCCAGTCCGTTATTTGGACACCCCGCGGCTCCTGCAGAGGTAGTTCTCCAGTCCGCCGCCTCACCAGCCGACGGCAGGGTATTTCGGGAGTAGCCGCACCGACCAGATCATGTCACACCCATGAGTGCTGTGCGAGATATCAGCTCCGGACAATATACCTCAGCATGTGATACGGTTTTCCACTGAAAACCGAAATTAGGTCATCAAAGTCTCGATCATTTCGGACCAGCTGCAGTGAAAAACAAAGACAAATATGTGTCATGACACTGCAGGCCAGCTGTAGCCGAGGTCTTTACAGATCTGATGTTCTTTTCAACAGCAGTCGAATCACGAGTGACACATGGCGGTATTTGTTCAGCAAAGCAAACTTGGGAATATGCAGTCGTACGGTGTACTCACACGCCTTCAACTCAAGGATGCACTTCTGATGGGAAACCCGAAACATCTGACTATATTCAGACCTAACTGGAATCTGGATTAAATCATCACGATGTAAACTACATTAAGCATGTTCAATGTAATATAAATATGTAGTATAAAAATCAGTCACGATACACAAATTTGACAACGCATCTCCAAGCACGAACGAAACAGCAGCCAAAATAAGCGATTACATCATTTCACGAGTCACATACAGGTGTAACTCACATCCTTCGCCTGAGTCAACGACCGTATCGCCAACATGATTACCTGGCAACAACCCACATCAACTTAAACCGCTCTAAATACGGGTCACATAAGCTTTATCCAGACCACATGACGACCACACCGGGTCGTGGGGTGCGATTCTGGACAGTGGTGGACCAGTTTCCACCAGCGCCGCGTGACTAGCCACACTCGGCGCCGGCATGGTCCCGGACCGGGCTCCCGAGCCGCGCTCTCAAGCCACGCTCTCGGACCACGCTCTCGGGCCACGCTCCCGGACCACGCTATCGGGCCACGCTCTCGGACCACGCTCTCGGGCCACGCTCCCGGGCCACGCTCTCGGGCCACGCTCCCGGACCACGCTATCGGGCCACGCTCTCAAGCCACGCTCTCAGGCCACGCTCCCGGGCCACGCTCCCGGTCCGCGCTCGGAGCTGCGTCGACGCGCCTGTGTCGGCCGGCCGCTCATCCGTGCACCGCGACGCGTTTCACTTTCGATTTCTCCCGAGCCGACGGGACGGCTCGGGCGTCGGTGGTGGCGGTGCGCGGCTCGGGCTGCGATGGTACGGCCGTGTGATGAGTGCTGGCGGCGGCGGCGGCGGCGGGCGGCGGTTGACGATGGTGGCGGCGGCGGAGGCCTGTTTACTAGTCTCCGTCTCTGGGTGGAGGGAGGGGGGTCTCCGTCTCTGGGTGGAGGGGGAGGGACCGGTGATGGCTGGCGGAGGGGACGGGGCAGCGGATCACACCTGTCCCCCCGGTCTGTGGGACACCTCAGCGCCTGTTTGCTCTGAGATCGGGTTCAAAATACGCCGCCTGAGAACTGGGTCGGAGCATTGTTCAAATTAGAGCTGCCTCGCTGGGTCTGTCATTCCGCTGAAAGGAGGAAAGCTGAATGGCGAACGAGAGGAGAAACAAAAGCTAGGGAGAACGAGAACGGAGCTACTATTGCGGCTTAAAACTCTCATGAAAGTTGTACGATAAAATATAGTTCAGGTGGCCCGATACTAGAACTGAACATATGTAAAGAAACATCTGACCTGGAACTAGGTGCACCGATTCTATCTTTTGCATTTTTGCAGGGAACAATGCACGACGAGAGGCAAACAAGCATGGTCATACAAAAACAAAACATTTACTCTAAAACTTAATAATTTATTAATGTGAAATAGGTAGACTGCGTGATGTAAAATGGCAAACCCATTGTGCTCTTTACGAGCCAGTTCCTGTGAAAACGTTTATCGTGTTCAGGAAAGTCGCGAAAATCCATTAGAATGCCGGCATGATGAAGTGCTACAACACAAAGTACGATCGGCACCCTGTTTTTAAATCGTGCCGCATATTTCTCCGGAACAAGGGATGTGCACGACAGCTTTGTAGCCTGGCCCACACCCATGTCACTAAACTTCACCAAGGCCATGCACGAGGGGTGGTTAGTGCCCTTTCCTGTTTGCTCGCTTGAAATAGCGGAAGCACGGAACTGCCGCTGGTAAGAGAACTTAACGCTAATTGCATAACCACGTATAATATGCACAAAAAACGTACGTGCTAGCGGTTCCAGACGCTGACTTCCTTGTGCGGACGCCAGTCACTAATCTAGTCTTTGTAACTGACGGTACGCTGTAGGTTTTCCTGTCACGTGGCCATGTACGGTGCGCGCCGTACATCCACGTGACCCCGGCCGGTGATCCAGTGTTCGGTGGTCGGTACGGTTTACCTGTGATGACCTGCGGCGGGCTCGCCTCTTCCGAGGAACGGAGTGCAACGGTCAAAGTACAGGAAGCATCGGTTTTAAGCATGTTGAGTCCAGTTGCGCACAATGCCGCGTACAAAAACGGTTTGTTTGTGGGAAATCTACGCCGAAACGTTCAGGTCATAAAGTTATTTACATCTGTGCATCTGCAAACGTATGCTGCGTGGTTCTGAACTGGCGATGCTGAGTTGAGGTACGTCTATTAGACGGATAACGGCTGGGGCTCTCCAAAGCACCGCGTGCCGCAAATGGTACACATATCTGGACTGACGCCAGGCACAACATAGCCGGGAAGCTTTGATCGATGTAGCATTTTTCTGTGCGCAAACAGTGAGTGCCGCCAGGATTGACGGCGGTATTTATTTGCTCGGGCGGAGCTGCACGGACTGCAGAACGGCACGACTCGGCAAGCTGCCTCGGCAATAACAAACAGATTGACGCACAGACAGTAAACCGAGTTATTGTTCTCCGAGAATGGCCGTCGCGCTGTTTCCGGCCTCTCTGTTTACGAACGTGCGCACTACGCACTGCGCACTGCGCACTGCGAACTGCGCACTGTTCTCGATGCCACGCTTGACTCGAGTGCATCCCGATCTGGTGCTGAGGCTGCAAGATGGGCCCGAAGATGCTATATAGATTGTCAGTTTGAGTATGTTTCCTGTCCACCTTCCACATGTCACAAAAGGCCTAGCAACAAGAAGTTCAGCTTATCATTGCCCTCAACCAAGGCCCCAGTGTTATGGTGGTTCTGCATTCCAATCGGCAAATGCCGGGCACCAGGTTGTTTTCGCTAGTTTTGAGTGACATATCTGTTAGGCGGAGCTCCTGCCCTGTTTACAGGTGGAGGCACGCTGGAAATTCCCAGCAAAGAGGGAAAACTAGTTACAGTTTCGGATTATTCCACTGACCGAGCTTGATAAGAAACGGTCTCGAAAACAGTGGCGTGGGGTGCAACGGATGACAGTTGGTCGCCGGCTGGAATATACTAACACGACGGAATGTATTTTCCAGCAGCGGTCGGGATCTCCAGACAATAATCTAAGCAAGATTGCCAAGTTTTTGCCCACCAAATCAGGAGTGGTAATGTTTCAAGTCACGCCCATTCTTCAGCCTGACGGGGTGTATATTTCATCCGGATATGAATCTGGACATCATAGCCAGGATGGGATTAGCCCAGAGGGAAACTGGTGCATATCTGACTTGCCCTGAATATCTCAGCGAGTTGCATCAGATTCACCTGAAACCTTGTCTCGTAACCTACTTACCGCAAGCACGCCAAAAGCACGTAAGTAACTCCAATCCACGTCATGCCAGAAGCGGCAATATAGGCTGGTTAATCAGATTAGAGATAGACGTCCAGCTATGCACGCTACGATTAGAAACGGAAGGAAGAGTGAGATCAGTTGAGGTCTGGTAATAGGTCGGGAGCAGGATAAAGTGTAGCATTCCAACGTAAGATCGTGCAGGAGACAAGGGGTCAGTGTGAGATATGATATGTAATATAGGAAGCGAAGACCTTAGACTGGTGTCCGTACCTAGCATAATATTGAAACATATCAGGCCATATTTGACGACCATCGTAAGGTGCACGGATAGATAAGACCAAGTTTAACATAATGATCCATACTGCGCAAACACGGTGCGAAATGAAATATAAAGAAGGAGCCTAATCATATTTAGCATTACCAAATGACAACCAGTTTAAGCCATGTCTATCTGAAATTATTGATGCACGCCAAAGTGTAGAGCAGGGCCCTGTTCACGGGTGCCGCAATCTGCTGCGGTCGCTGCGGCCGCTGCGGCCAGCAGGCGTGGGGGTAGACGGACGGGGGGATGGGTGGTAAGGTATGACGTACACGGCTGCGGCCGCCAGCGATTCCTGCCGCAAGGCTGTTCACGGTGGCACTGCGGTCGCTGCGGTCGCTGCGGCCAGCCGCAGAAGATTAGGCTCCGCCCACTGGCTCCATACGTCAAACCAGAGAGTGCGGCGCCATGAACTACAAGCCTGCGGCTCCAAACTTGCTCTGCGGCCCGCGGACCTCGGCGGTCGCTGCGCTGACTTCCCCCGCCCCCCGCCGCAGGAATCGCTGGCGGCGCAGCCGTGTCGTCATACTTACGCACCCATCCCCACCGTCCCTCTACCCCCACCCTGCTGGCCGCGCGACCGCAGAGCGACCGCAGCCAGATTGCGCCACCCGTGAACAGCAACCGTGAAAGTCAGCCGCAGTCGACCGCCGAGTCCGCGGCAGCAGAGAGTCGCAGCTTGTGTTCATCGCGCGCACTCTCCGTGGTGACGTAATGGAGTAGTGGCGTGAGGCCTAATCTCTGCGGCTGGCCGCAGCGACCGCAGCAGATTGCGGTACCCGTGAACAGCACTCAGGTGACCCGATTAGTATCACTGGGTGCTGATCTCTAACGGTCTAGAGCAGTATGGAGTAGCATGGCATGGTGGGGACAGTGATATTATGTGAGACGGAATAGGTTCTGTAGACTCATGCTGACCCGTCGTGGGAGGAGTCTCTGCAGTCTACCATTACTCTGGAGTCTGGACATAGTACAACAGGAACAGTGAGCACGCGTTATTCGCGAACCAGCTGTCAATTGTGCCCACTTGGACACACACCGAGACTGTGCGATCGGTTGGTCCGATCGTAGCCACCAGCTCTGCCACTTGGCCACCAGTCGTGACCCGTGACTGTAACGTTCAGCTGAAGACTGCAGTCACCCCAGCGACGACGATTCTGAGATCCTGCAGCTGTCCAGTCCAGGGCAGCTGACCTGCCGTGTCATCAGTCCAGAGCAGCTGACCTGCCGTGTCACCAGTCCAGATAAGCTGACCTGCTCAGCCAAGTTCAAAGATCAGCTTCTGTCCGTGTCACCAGTCCCCAGATCAGCTGACCTGCCGTGTCATCAAGTCAGAGGCAGCTGACCTGCCGTGTCCACCAGTCAGAATCAGCTGACCTCGTGTCATCATCCAGGTCAGCTGAACCTGCCGTGTCGTCGTCAGGTCAGACTGACCTGCCGTGTCGTCATCCAGGTCAGCTGATCCTGCCGGTCGTCAGTCCAGGAGCAGCTGACCTTGCTGTGTCATCGATCCAGATTCAGCGACCTGCCGTGGTTCACCGAGTGCCAGGTCAGCGTGACCTGCCGTGTCAGCAGTCCAAGATCAGCTGACCTGCCGTGTCACCAGTCCAGGGCAGCTGACGCTGCGCTGTCATCAAGTCCAGGGCAGCTGACCGCCGCGTCACTCAGTCCAGATCAGCTGACTCTGTGGTCACAGTCAGAGCAGCTGAACCTGGCCGTGTCAACCAGCCAGATCAGCTTGACCTGCCGGTCACCAGTCCATCCAGATGCAGCTGACCTGCGTGTCACCAAGTCCATGGGCAGCTGACCTGCCGTGTCATCAGTCTCAAGGGTAGCTGACGCCGTGTCACCAGTCCAGATCAACTGACTTGCCGTGTCACAGTCCAGATCAGCTGACCTGCCGTGTCCACCAGTCCCAGATCAGCTGACCTGCCGTGTCACGCAGTTCCAGATCAGCTGACCTGCCGGGTCACAGTCAGGATCAGCTGAATCTGCCGTGTCACAGTCAGGTTCAGCTGACCCTGCCGTGTCACCATTCCAGATCATGCTGACCTGCCGTGTCATCAGTCCAGAGCAGCTGACCTGCCGTGTCACCAGTCCAGATCAGCTGACCTGCCGTGTCACCAGTCAAGATCAGCTGACCTGCCGTGTCACCAGTCCAGATCAGCTGACCTGCCGTGTCATCAGTCCAGAGCAGCTGACCTGCCGTGTCACCAGTCCAGATCACTGACCCTGCCGTGTCAGCCAAGTCGCAGTCCAAGATCAGCTGGACCTGCCCGTTCCATCAGTCCAGATCCAGCCGACCTGCCTGTGTCACCAAGTCCAATCAGCTGACCTGCCGTGTCACCATCCAAGTCAGCCTGACCTGCCGTGTCACCAGTCAGATCAGCTGACCTGCCGTGGTCACCAGTCCAGATCAAGCTGACCGGCCGTGTCATCAGTCCAGATCAGCTGACCTGCCGTGTCACCAGTCCAGATCAGCTGACCTGCCGTGTCACCAGTTTGGATCAGTTGACCGCTCTGCTGCTGATCGCGCCTCTCAACTGTCTGTCTACGTGCCGCTGCACTGTAGGGTCGACTTTCCCACGCTGAGAGGGCAGTGTCTCGACCGTATGGCCGGTGCGGCACTTTCACAACGTGTGCCGCTGTAGAAACGGGCCGGCCCGTGAACAATGGCCCACTTTGAATATAAATGGGTCCGCGTGGGCCAGGGACTGATTCATGGTCGGATTGGTTGGGGTTGCTCGAATTCCCCGGGGACACGCTCTTTTATTGAACGGCGTAAAGAGAAATTGGACGTCTCAAGTCCTTTAAATTCACCGAGTCTACAAAGACGTCGCTTTTCGAGGATTGTGGTGGATTCGTCCTTAATTCTTTCTGAATGCCGGTGTTGCCTATGGCTCAGCTTATGCTCGATTTTATTGACAGACTTAACTATTCTGAAGTCTCTGTCGCTTTCATGTTGCAGTCCTAGATTTATTGAGAAAACACAAAGGTTTTGTTGTCATAACGAAGATTCCTTTCATGAAGTCTTTAATCATATTCTAAGAGAGTTTTGAGCTAGCATAGAAAAAAAGATGAACAACGTATTCGCACTGAAGCCTGAGCGTATCAAATCTCTCCTTCCGCGCCCTCAGCTGAGCGCCTGGGCTCTGCAGGCACCCCTGCAGAGAAACTGCACCGCTCCTCCTCACCCTGCGCCTGTGGCCGTCCATGACGTCACCATACTGTCAGAGCACTGTCCACTCCCTCCACTATCCACTGCACCTCGCACATGAGGCCTCTCTAGCCACGCCGTGTATACCACTGACCCGCGCGGCGGCGGCGGCGGCGGCGGTGGCGGCGGCGGCGGTGGCGGTGGCGGTGGCGGTGGCGGTGGCGGCGGCAGCGGCGGCGGCGGCGGCGGCGGTGGCGGCGGCAGCGGCGGCGGCGGCGGTGGCGGCGGCGGCGGCAGCGGCGGCGGCGGCTGTGGCCCCCGGGCGTATCGTACACAGCAGGGAAAGTAGTATGGTTTCACTCTCAGCTATCTGGGGCTGGACGCAGCGCGGTATCCGGCTCCATGGCTGTCCCAGCCCTAACGACGTCAGGAACAAAGGAAGCCTTGTTCCGGACAGTGCCGAGACAGTCGAGCTGGGCGAGTGGTGACAATTTGGCACGCTCGGTATGTGGTGGGAGCACTCCAGATAGGCGAATGGTCACTATTGCTGTGATTGCGAATCACAGTGAACAGAGACGGAAATTTTAGGGAAACCTTCACATAGTTTTGATCAGTGGGATGTCTTATGCATGCAGCTGTCAAAACAATAAATCGACACTACATTATAAATGCAACATTTTGGTTTAAGATATTCCAACTTTTTGTTGAAAGTGGTGTTTTTGTATTTACAAATATTATCAACGTTAATGGTACACTGTGTACACCTTAAAAAAACACAATAAAGATGAGATTTATATAACTTGTATCAAGTTTTTATTAAAGATGCTATCTTATAAGATAGCATCACTTGCGTCACAATGGATATAGGTCATTGTTCCTCTGCTACATGTGATAAACATCGATATGCTGCACAATTAAGTCTAAAAAATTGTCTATCGGGTATCTGTTGCACTGGGTGCATGTCGTCACAAACATTCACAGAATCGCTGATTCATTCGGCCTTCCTAACGCTGAAGGTTAGGAGAATGAATAGCTCATTCTTTTTGCAACGCATTAAAAGTATCGTGAGAGCGTATTTCCCAAAACCTGTAAGCAAATTTTATTTTTTTTTATCGTCGCTGATGCACAGAATGATGCAAGCCACTAAACGTTACATTGAAGGTAGACTGCTCGCTCCGAACACAATATGTCAGGCAAAACTATACCTAACTTTGCCATACTTCTCTGCTAATCAATTGGATGTATGGACCGTCCACTGCAACTTATCAGTGGATATATCGCCACGCTTGAAAATGGTGAAAAGTTGTTCAAAATGATCATTCATGATCATTCATGCTAATAATGTATTATTTTAATCAAAAAAAAAAACAATCTATTATTTGGTTGCTTTTAAAAATAGTTTGACATGTCCTTTTATTAAAATGATATA
Organism: Semibalanus balanoides; assembly: GCA_014673585.1. Classification (NCBI taxonomy): domain Eukaryota; kingdom Metazoa; phylum Arthropoda; class Thecostraca; order Balanomorpha; family Balanidae; genus Semibalanus; species Semibalanus balanoides. The sequence goes on from VOPJ01009784.1 coordinate 48,070, forward strand.
TTATTAGCACAAAGGATCATTTTGAACAACTGTCTTGCGATGAACAATCTGCTTAACTTTTCCCAACTCATATCACGCTTGAAAATGCATGCGTCGTATAATCACCAATCAGGGGTGCAGCCAGACCTTCGGAAAGGGAGGCACAGTATCACCAGGGGCCTCCTCGGCAAAGCTCCCCCCCCAAAAAAATGACGCTAAAAGATATCTCTTCGGATTTAGGTCTTTATATTTTACAGGGCCCCTAAATAGTCGCAAACATGGACGTCGCCGATATTGTTTAGTGTAATGGTCGACCCAATGGGGGCACGTTCCCCCTGCGCCTCCCCCAAATGCGTACAAGTAATCACTTCACTTGGAAAAACGGTTGACAAATATTTAGTTTTGTGACATAAACTCCACTGCAGCGATGCTGCGCTGTGAATATTTGCAGCTTTAAGTGACAAGATTGGTCGTTATAACGTATAACTCCACTGCATCGATTCTTTGCTGTGAATACTTGCAGCTTTAAAGGGAATAGTTCACCTTGAAAAAAAGAGAAAAAGCTCAGAAATGATAAGAGAAGCAAGAAATTAAGTATATATACTAGTAAGTAAAAAAAAACTGATATTTTACTAAGCGGAAAAAGCAAATAAAATGTAAATTATTTGGTGATTGATCATATTTTCCCTCAAAGGTAATGCGAAATCAGCTGGCTGAGAAACATGCAACGTCATCGATTTATGAGGGCATCGTGTCGTAACATGGTGTACTTGCCCAAGAAACTGTTGAAAGATGCCGAAAAATTACAACGCTTTTGAAAACCATCACAGTACTTGCTTTAGTAGGTATTCGTCACTATTATATTTCACTATTGGAAAGCGTAGCGTCCTCCACCGTCGCACACTGTACGTGCTCTGCGGCGTCCGTCTGGATTATGTGTTCACAAGTCATTCTGCACGTCTAACGTTCACTGCGTACCGGTCTCGCCGCGTTCGGCTCCTATCACTCAAGCGGGCGGCTTGCGCCGCGGGCGCGCCAATTCAACAGACGGCAACGCGCGTACAGCTTGGTACGAGGTGGGGTTCGGTGAGAGGGGACAGATCAACGATTTGTACGCGAGCTGGACGTTCAGGCAGCGCTGAACGCTCGCATACGCTACAGGAACGTTTGTGTATAAAAATGTTTAAAATAGAAGATTTAAACATCAAAATCACTATGTCATAGCATTACCTGACTCAAAATTCATTTCTTTTGCAATAAAAATAATGAGGTACTGAAACAGTTATGGTTTTGTCAAGCACTTACACCTTCCCCAAGCATACGTCATCTGTGCCATATTCATACGTCAACACGCCAAAATCAGCCAATCAGCGATTGGAGTTACCGGGTATACCCCGGCCCGACTTTTAGGATGAAATATTAAAATTAATTAAGAGGTTTCTTGGAAATGTGAAACTTTGACGTCGTTATCTGTTACCGTTTTCAAGTTATTGCGGAAATACGGGAGGTGGGATAATACTTACCCCCCTACGCCGCGCGGGTTAAGTGCCAAGATTGGTCGTTTAACGTAAATTTGTGGTAGTTGATGAAGAAGAATGGAACTGAAATGGAAGTCAGTGGTTGATGTAGTTATTTTTTGGGCATAAGCAAATTATATGTCGGAGCACAAACAGCAGCTATATTCAAAGAAAAAACATCGGGAGATTGCCGTGAGAAATACCATTGTCGTGCACATCAGCGTACATTTTATAACAGCCCATCGACAGGCTCGCCATTTTTAATCAGTACAACTACCTCCCACTGTTTTGTACACCACACTTCAAAGTTCAAACGCTTGAGCTTCAAGTCGTGGGAGCCTGACCAGAGTGCGGCGACCCGCCTCCTGCCCCCCCCCCCTACCCCGCCACCAGGCTCGAGCGAGTGACGTCACCCCGTACCGCCGAGTGCCGTCATCCCGCCTGAGAGGGCGCCACCGTCGCGGCGTCCGGTCCGTGGCTCGGGCGGTGACGTCACCGCAGCTAAAAGTGAAAACCCGACCGGTCGCGGTGTGTGTGTGTGAGTCGGTCAGCATTGCTGGCCTACTTCCTCGGCCATTTCGGTTTCAGCGGCCTGACGACAGCATCCAGCCGGAAGAGAGGACAGGTCACAGCCACAATAGCCTATATCCCCACCCGGACAGTTACAAAAATTTCACCTTGCGCGTGTTTCCCGATTATGTGTTCCAGTAATAAGCCTCGGGACATGGAATATACATACGTTGTTGCCGTAGGCCACATCTGAATTCAAGCCACGGTGTAAGCGTAAATAATGCATAGAGTTGAGCACATGAAGACACTGACGATGATTGAAAATATGTGTCACATTTACTCATGCTATTGCAACATTTAAGCGCTTCCCTTGATGGTGTAAGCCTTCTTAGGCCTCATGAGTGTCTCCGTTGTCCCTGCTGCTATATGCATGAGGGGAGGGAAGAAAGTGATACGGACATGCATACACGACACCATACAGTCCAGAGATCTGGGTCAAAGCCACATGCCTCGGCTACTACGTCATGCGACGGACAACAACAGGCACCTATGTGCGCATGAGGCTTAATCAGCAGCGAGTAACTGCGCGATGGCTCAACAATGCTGATCTAAGTGATTTCTGGGGATCTAAGCGATTCATCGAACTTTGCTAAAGGTGAAATGGCCTGCTCAACATGTCCAGCATTGCGTCAGCTCTGAGATTAGTGAGCGTAGCAGCAGCTTTAAGCGCGGCCAGTGGTGCGCACTGCATCGCAGGTGGGAAGAAGTCCGAGTCAGAAGTGCAGGTGTCAGCACTACATCGCAGGTGGGAAGAAGTCCGAGTCAGAAGTGCAGGTGTCAGCACTACATCGCAGGTGGGAAGAAGTTCCGAGTCAGAAGTGCAGGTGTCAGCACTGCATCGCAGTGGGAAGAAGTCCGAGTCAGAATGCAGGTGTCAGCACTGCTCGCAGGTGGGAAGAGTCCGAGACAGGAAGTGCAGGTGTCAGCACTACATCGCAGGTGGAAGAAGTCCGAGCAGAAGGGTGTCAACACTACCGTTCCACACTGCAAAAGGCTGAGCTGTGGATGTGAGGCGTCATTGAATGATTTTGTGGGATATAAGATGATGTTCTGTCAGCGGCTATTATTACAATTTACTGGAGTATCAACATTTTTTTGGGTTTATGGGGGAATGTGTTTCCATGGCAGGGTTACTATCTAATATTTGTTTACAAGACATATATATATATATAATATATATATATATATATATATATATATATATATATATATATATAATATATATATATAGTATATATTAAACAATATTTGTTTAGTGGCGACGGAGCAAATCTGTGTTGTCAATAAACCTGCTCTATTTTTCCGACCCTTCATGTTACCTTGTATTTGTTATATCGATCTCATGGGGTCGCCAGACGGTGTTTTTTGGAGGGGTAAGTTGCCCCCCCCCCATTGCCGTGTGCATGGTGCAGGTGCACTGTGTAGTGTGCGTGTCAGTTGTTTGCAGTTGTGCAGTGTGCAGTGTTCACTGTGCAGACGGAGCAGTTACGTAACGAAAAACACATTCTCACTGAGCTCTCTCAATTTTGTGATTCTTTGTGCAGAGGCAGCCAGAGCCACCGACAAAGCCATGCAACGGTATCATATCCGCGCCCGACTGGGCCTCTATTTCCTTCGCCCGGAATGGGGGGTGTTTGAACACCCTCTAACTCAGCTCCCATGCACGGTAGCCAAAACAAAGACATTGTTTCGACCGTTATTCAAAAATCATTTCGAAAACTATTTCATACTTTTTTCGCTCACGTCAAAAACTTTCAGGTACTAGAGGTCATACGAAGCGTCAAAGTTTCAAGGTTTAGGACATCGCTCCAGAAACCCCCAAAATAATCTCGGAAACTATGCTCTAGAAACAACGTTCTTAAACTATCGCTAGCCATTGAAATTTGAAAACGCCATGTGATTGTCCTCAAAATTGACCTCAGGTCAAATAGTTTAGCCTAGAGGTCATTAAAGTCAAAAAAGCTGATTTGGCAAAAAATATTTGTCTAAAATACTTCTACCTAACAAAGATAACGCCATACTGTTTACGCCACCCTCGTGTTTTTGGCCGTCAAGCGCTTGAAATATGTTCAAATTTGATCATTTAGGTAACTTTAAAAAAATGACCTCAGTCAAGGTCAACAGTGGTGACCCAAGTAGGTCATGTTGCATATTCATAGATGTGTCTGACGAGACAAACACCACTGTTGAACAGTTGGCGTTCTCTATCTTATTATTGGCCAGAGTTATTGACGGAAAAGGTGTTGGTGACCTCGGATGACCTCAGATGACAACCCGTTATGTCCCTGAGCAAAACCTGCAGTTGGATCATACCATAGATATTCATATGATAAACATCATCCAGAAGGCAAATTGGACTGATAATCGTCCCACAAAGAAAGCATTTGATTATTTCTCCATGACTTAAATGGGGGAGATCGCAAAATTGACCGACCTAAGGTCACGTACACAATTCAAAAATAACATTTTGTAGATATAATGACTGTAATGTGAAATCCTGAGAGTTAATATCGATTCCCTTAAAAAACTGTATAGGCACGACGCAAACGTTTTTGTAGGAGGTTCACTTTGACCTGACCTGGTGACCTGACCTGACCTAGACAAGAAACTTGAATTTTCGCAAAATGTCGGAAAGAATCAGTGAATAGTTATGCCCCAATTGGCGGCGCTACCGCGCCGCCGTTTTTTCGTTATGCTGGATAAAACATGGAGGGGGTGTTTCAAACACCCCCCCAGTGGGGCGCGGGATATTGTCTCAGCGAATTTCCTAAGCTTCCAACATATAGCCGAACAGCAATAGCTGTATGCAGATTATCTTAACGTTAATATTACGGGCCCTAGTACATCAAAGTCAACGGTGGTTCCCATGTCGAAAATATAGACAAAAAAATACATGAACGCTCAAAAGTACTTGCATGCACGCATTTTAGAATGCGTTTTGCCTCAGTTATTCGTTCGAACTCCCTCTATAGTCATGGCAAGGACGTCTCAAAATAGAACACCACCTCCAACATGAAAAGCGCCCAATGACAAAAGACAACGACCTCTTATGACGTGACTCGTGACAACCTTGCATAAGTCATCCGAGCTTGTTATGAACACTACTATTTCTGCAGCAGCCAGAGTTTTGTGGCCCGTCTGCTGACCACAAATGCTCGTCCATCATTCCATTGTTCACACTGAACTTTGGATGCTTGCTTAACAATATTGCACCACAGTTGCAGAGTCCCCGCAGATCAGATCTCCCTCCTGCCCTCCGCTCCTGAACCTCAGCTTCTAGACAATGACACTCTGGGTACAGCTGCTGCTCGGTTCTGCCGAACAGAGACCGGCGCGGCGGGCGGCGCGCGGCTCCGTCCGCTCCGTCTGCTGAGAGTGAAACCTGCCGTCTCGGCTGGCTGGAGAAACGTCGGCTGATTATCATACACTGCCGGCCGAGACCGTCACACAATGGCCAGTTATGCCGTCACACTGGCTGCCATCAACTGTACGTCAGCTGGCCTCTACACCGTCACACTGACTGCCATCAACTGTACGTCAGCTGGCCTCTACCGTAACAAACCGTCACTCTACCTTATTGTAACAAACCGTCACTCTACCTTGCCGTAACAAACCGTAACAAACCGTCACTCTACCTTACTGTAACAAACCGTAACAAACCGTCACTCTACCTTACTGTAACAAACCGTCACTCTACCTTACCGTAACAAAACGTAACAAACCGTCACTCTACCCAGCCGTAACAAACGGTCACTCTTCCCTACCGTAACAGTCACCCTGCTCTGCCTTCACTCTCCCCTGCCGTAATTACTGGTCGTTCTGCTCTGATGACTTTTGGTTTTGATTATGCTGGAAGTTGCTGGAGTTATTTAAACAAAAGTAAGAATTAAAAATAATATAAAATAAACATGAATTGCAGCCATAAAAATGCATCGTGCTGAAGCTGTGCTGTTAGGTGATACATCAAGGCAGCTTCTTGTACCGCTGCTCTCATCCTGTAAAACACGCCGACACTCAACTCGACACAAGCCGACACCGAAACACGTCCTGCCTGACACAAACCGACACACGTCCTGTCTGACACCAACCGACACACGTCCTGTCTGACACCAACCGACACACGTCCTGCCTGACACAAACCGACTCACGTCCTGCCTGACACAAACCGACACACGTCCTTCCTGACACAAACCGACACACGTCCTGCCTGACACAAACCGACACACGTCCTGCCTGACACAAACCGACGCACGTCCTGCCTGCACCCGGACGTGCCATAACTGGGCAGCGGTGAACCCCGGTGTCCCTCCATAGCGGGATATCTCGCAGACAGCGGCCGTATCCGGAACACAGCGGCCCGTCGGCGGCGGCGGCGGCGCATCAAAGCGCATTGCGCGCGGTATTGTGGACTGAGCCTCTGTCGCGCTGCACGGCCGACGGCGCAGCGATGCTG
>VOPJ01009785.1:0-54555 GCA_014673585.1 Semibalanus balanoides
GTGCGGAGGCAAGGGTCATGATATGCGGGCCTGTAAACGTGTGATGCGTGTTGGATGTCATAACACGGGCGAGGAAGCAGTCACATTGAGTGTGCGATTTGACGACCAGCCAGTGTCAGCCATGTTAGATTCCGGCGCTGGAACCTCAGTCATTGATAGGCGCACTGCAGAGGAGCTTGGTGTTCTGGTAAAACTTCGTCCGGTGCAAGGTGCTGGCAGTAAGGTATATGGCGTTGAGGAGAGGTTCCACGTCATCGACATGTCTGTTAGCGTCAATGTTGTCAGCAGCCTATGTGATCACGTCATGAAGTTATGACTGTATCGAGACGTTGTGATCCTAGGTCGAGGACTTCCTGTCCACTTCCTTCAGTGGAGTTGACTGGAGGGGGACGCATCCGCCTGGGATCAACTGGCACAGCCCGACCTCATGGGTTGGGGAGGCAGACTCATCACGTCTTGATGTCGCCATGGTTGGAAAAACTGCCGTCGCGAAGCGTCGAGGACAGGAACTTTGTCGTGAACCCAGCTCTACCGCCTTTCACAATGAGACAGGCTGAGGGAGGTGCTCAACCGATGATGGAAGATGTGTTCGCCAGGAACCCGAAGAAACCCAGCATCACCAACATCGTAGAGCATCTGATCGAGACGGAGGGCGCCCGCCCGATCAAGCAAAGAAGCTCGAGAATGTCCCCTTCCATGGAAGAAGAGGTCAACAAGCAGATTGATGACATGCTGAAGAATGGAATCTGCCAGCCATCTTCGTCACCATGGAGCAGTCGAGTGATACTGGTGCGCAAGAAGGACCAGTCCTACCGCTTCGTAGTCGACTACCGTGGCCTAAATTATGTGACGAAGAAGGATGCCTACCCGGCAGCGGACTGCCGAGAGATCCTGGATAAGCTAGACAGAAGCCAGTTTTTCTCGTTTCTGACGGAGCGAGTGCATACTGGTCGGTACCTGTAAGAGAGCAAGACAAGGAGAAAACCGCATTCGCCGTGCCAAGAGGGCAATACGAAATGAATGTCATGGCGTTTGGATTATGCAACAGCCAGAGCACATATCAGCATGTGATGTCCATGTATCAGGGCACCACTGGGACTCAAATTTTTGAGTTTGTCTACAAGAAATATAACTATAAAGAACTAAAACCATACCAAAAATGTGAAGGGTCACAACCAGATCTAGAGAAATAAATTATACCAGGATAGAGCTGTGCATCTTACTGCGCGACATGTTATGGCGCTCTTTTTCGATCAACACACTTCATAAAGCGTAGCGCGTAATGGCTCTATAGAGTTCAGTGCTTAAATGGTGACATTGTCCCTGCGACCGCCCCATTGGCCGAGTTGTCTAATTATAAGTAAACGGAGCAGGCTCAATCTTGGTACTACTACACTCGTAGAAAAAATAACTGATATAGAGTGATTAGGTACTCTTGAACATATACTTATGATAGATTAACCTAAAAAATATAACAGATAAAACGTATATACAGTTCAACATCCGTGTAATCTTCTTTGAATAATACTTTTAATTCATAATTGGATATCATTTGAAGAACGCTGCTGAAAAAACTTAGGACTCTTTGAAAAAGTAGACCTTTTTAATACATGATTAACAATGGAAGTTATACGAATACAGTCACTGCCCGAATAGCTAAACCTGATATGACTTTGAGCCCCCGAGTATGCATTAGGAGGCCTTAGTGATCGTGGCTAGATCGGCTCTATATTTTTATCTGCCAATATGTTGATGAAAGATCAAGTAAGTTGAATAGTGATAATAACTAACTGCGATTTATATATGTATATCTGCATAGAGTTGATGAGATTGCAACAGAACTCTCGAGCAGAATGATAATTAATGTAAGTGATAGATGATAAAGGAATTAAGCCAACATAAGAGAGGAAATAGATGTGGAGAGTGTTTAACGAAAGAAGATTGCGACCTAGGTAATACGATTGTCGGGTAAGGTAAAGGTTAACCAATTAGAATGTAGTATAAATTGTACTTTATCAAAACTAACGAAACGTAACCTGTAATGTTCAATAAGTGTTCAATAATTAGAATAGCAAGTCATAAAGTTGGGAAAATATTGTGAACAAGGTAAATCGAAATGCACAGAGAGTGAACAGCTTGAACTTCATCAATGAAAAAAACGCAGGCTGAGGTACCTACACACCAAAAATGTGATAATGATCTAGGTCAAGGTATCATAACTTTTGTGTAGCTTCTATGCCATTGCTCGCATAGTTTCTCTGTTGATGCCTGTTTGTGTTCAATCAAATAAGTTATGTGCTGCATAATTATATTTTCTGTGAGTTTGACACAATTACATTTTTATTGTTTACATTGTAATGTCTAATTCAGCTGCGGAGTAAAATCCCAGCAAATCTAACCTTGTGCAATCGTGGCTCCTGTTGGCTGTAACCATAACATCATGCAACTGTAACTGCCTATAAATATGACCTTGAGTGGAATACGCAGCCATAACTGCCCCTCGGTCAACCATGGTTTAACTTGAACTTCCCTACTGTACACAACACTTGTAGTTAGGATATGTCTGAGGCCACAACACTCTATCCCCAACTCATTCCTGGCATTGTATCCAAACATGTTCTTTGTTTGTCTCCAGGCATTGTTTTTCAGGGTGGGAATTATACTATTTTTTGTTGGTGTAGGAGTACATATCCTCGCAATGGAAGAGCATAAAAATAAGCTGATGGTACACTAAAAATAATTACTGATACATTCATGATGAATAATGATGACCTACCAACCTAATTTCCCTAGTTAAAAGACAGGTTTTCTCTTCAACAAACACCATAATAAATACCTACACTTGGCCGATAACTAAATGTATTTATTTAGGACTGAGGTCGTTTGTTGGATTTTCCGCGCCGAGACCGAAGGTCGAGGGTGGGAAAATCCTACAACGACGACGGTCCTAAAGAAATTTATCGGCTAGTGTTGGTATTTTATTTTATTCCTGTGTCTACCTCAGTTTTGAAACTGCGTAAATAGTTTGGTAAAATGTGAAAGCCGGCGGCCGAAGCTTTACCAATTGACTTAACATTTATTTCTGAGAGCGAAACCTTTTACCACATGTCGCACTAATGCTAAAAAAACATATCTGAAACATATGATACATATTAGTTAACAATACAATTCAGGAGTACAACAAGTAAATTTTCACCAGTCATAATTTGGGAGTACAACATTTGTTGGTGGTCTAAAAACCAAGAAATGTGAACTTTCCAACACTGTTGTTTTTCACCTTCAAAATGATTTGTTATTTTTTGTATATGGTAGCCATATAACCCATGTAGTTTTGACACCCTTAAGCCTAAATCATGGTCTTAAATCAGTGAACCCTTTCCAAATCTGTTAACATGGTCCTGCCTATGAAGCTTTGGGACTCACAAAGGGACCTGTTTAAATTTAGCTAAAGGATTTAAGTGGGATGTCTTGTGCTCAGAGAACAAATTAGGTATTTATATTTGGATATAAGTAAATGACAGTAAGGATGTGCTCCAATCAACTGTGAACAGCCTGTCAATGGCCCTTTAGACATCACTCCTTAGGCCAGGCTTCATGTGATTAAATTACATGTTTACAGAGCAGTGGCCAGTGATTGATCAACGAATAGCTCACAGCTCATTTAGTAGGTACAGAGGGCTTTTGAGAAGATCCTTCTGGTCTTCTCATCAGCTTCCAGTCTTCTGAGGGAGATACTGGATCTTACATATTTGGGAAGCAGTTGCAGTGGCAGGGGAGAATGCTGCTCATGTGTCCTTCAGTGGGGTCCGTATTTTGCCACTATCAGCTTGCCAGTCATGAACACTGTACTGAAGATGTCAGCAGGGTGATGGTGGTGATGACACTCCTAGTTATGCACATACCAAACACAATAAATGTATCCCAAAGTCTGTAAAACCAAAAGCCACATACTACCATGCTCTGGGTCAGAGCAGCAGACCTACTCAGGTCAGTGGACACCATAGTTTACCATACATGTGGATTGTGGACTGAATTCCAGTGCACAGCTGGCCCCATACAATCAGGTGGCTGCGCTGCGCTCTGAGGTAACACGGCCACACTCATTAGTAGACTCCCTGAGACAGAGCTGACAGAGCCACACTCATTGGGACTCCCTGAAAGGCTGACAGACGCCACACTCATTAGTAAGCTCCACTGGACAGGGCTGACAGGCCACACTCATTAGTGGACTCCCTGAGACAAGCTGACGCCCACATCATCTGTGGACTCCTGAGACAGAGCTGACAGAGCCACATCATTAGTGTCTCTCTGAGACAGGTGACGACCACACTCATTAGTGGATCTGGACAGAGCGCAGAGCCACACTCATTAGTGCTCCCTAGGACAGAGTTGACAGAGCACAACTCATTAGTGTTACTCCCTTGAGACAGAAGTTGACAGAGCCACACTCATTGTTGGACTCCCTGAGACAGAGCTGACAAGCCACACTCATTAGATGTATCCTGAGACAGAGCTGGACAGAGCCACACTAATTAGTAGACTCCCTGAACAGAGTCTGCAGATGCCACACTCATTAGTGGACTCCCTGAGGACAGAGCGCAGAGCCACACTCATTAGTGGACTCCGAGACGAGGACAGAGCCATCTCATTAAGCTGGACTCCCTGAGCAGAGCTGAGGCGCCACATCATTAGTAAGACTCCTGAACAGAGACTTGACCGAGCCACATTTCATTAGTAGACTCCTAGACGAGTTGACAGAGCACATCTTAGTAGCCCCTGAGACAGAGTTGACAGGACAACCACTCATTAGTGGACTCACTGAGACAGAGCTGACGAGCCTACACTACTTAGTGGACTCCCTGAGCAAGCTGACGAGCCAAGCTCTAGTTAGACTCCTGAGACAGACTGACAGAGCCCACACTCATTCAGTAGACTCCCTGAACAGAGCTGACAGAGCACACTTGTGACTCCTGAGACAGAGCGACAGAGCCACACTATTAGTGGCTACCCTGAGGACAGAGTGCAAGCCACACTCATTGTGGACTCCTGAGACAGAGCTGAACAGAGCACATCATTAGTGGATCCCTGAGCCAGATGACAGAGCACATCATTAGTGGACTCCCTGAGACAGAGTGACGAGCCAACACTCATTCGGGACTCCATGGACGAGTGACAGAGCCACACTTCGTTATAGAACTCCCTGAGACAGAGCTGCAAGCCACACTCCATTAGTAGATCTGAGACAGCAGCTGAAGGCGCACACTGCATTAGTCAGACTCCCTGAGCAGAGCTGAAGAGCCACACTCATTAGTGACCTCCTGAGACGAGCTGAGCAGAGCCACCTCATTAGTAGACTCCTTGAACGAGCTGACAGAGCACGACTCATAGTGACTCCTGAGACGAGTCTGAATAGCCACACCATTAGTGACTCCTGAGAAGAGCTGACAGGCCACACTCATTAGTAAGACTCCTTAACAGAGGACAGAGCCACACTCATTAGTAATCCCTGAGACAGAGCTGCACGGGCAGCACACTCATTAGTGACTCTGAGACAGAGCTGACAAAGCCCACTCATTAGTGGACTCCCTGAACGACGCTTACGAGCTACACTCATTAGTGGACTCCGGACAGAGCTGACAGAGCCCCCCCCCCCCCCCCCCCCCCCCCCCCCCCCCCCCCCCCCCCCCCCTCACTCATTAGGGGACTCCCTGAGACAGAGCTGACAGGCCACACTCATTAGTGGACTCCTGAGACAGAGCTACAGAAGCCACCACTCCATTGTGGACTCCCTGTAGACAAGTGACAGAGCCACACTCTTAGCAACCTCTCACTGAGACAGAAGCTGACCAGGCCACACTCATTGATAGACTCCCTTAGACGAGCTACAGAGCCACACTTACATTAGTGGACTCCCTGAGACAGAGTGACAGGCCCACACTCATTAGTGGATCCTCTGGACAAGCTGACAGAGCCACTCGTTTAAGCAGCTCCCTGAGCCGAGTGAAGGCTCCAGCTTCATTAGTGGCTCCCTGTAGAGCCAGAGCTGACAGAGCCACACTCATTAGTAGACTCCCTGAGACAGAGCTGACCCCTGACAGCCGATTCCCACATGCTGCAGGCCGCAGGGTATGCTGACTCTTCACCCTGGCTGCGGCATCACCATGGGCAAGAAGGACTCACTGAAGTCGCTGCTGCTGCGCGCCTGGCGGGAGCGCTGGGACGAACAGGTCTGGGGCATCGCCATCAAACAGGTTAGTGGCGGCCGGCCTACTGGTCAGCCTGGCCTCGTCAAGCTGCTGGATGTAAGAGCGCGATCGTCTGTCAAGTCACAGTCGTCGATTTTGGACTGTAGTTCCGGTAAACGGGAGCAGTTCTAGGCTGAGTTCGGCACAGTTGTTGACTGTTGTCGTTTTTTGTGCTTGCTCGGGATACGGTATAATATCTTGATGTAGTGATGTAAGACATGTTGTGAGTTAGTAGCAATGTTTGCTACTAATTCAGTTTCAGATTCTGCCGCGAGGTGTCAGTACCGTCAGTGTTTTGGGTCTGTTTTCAGATTCTGCCGCGAGGTGTCAGTGGTGACGTGTATGATCTGGCGCCGACAATGCTGCAGTTGTCCACTGTTGGACCCACGATGAAAACCATCATCTTCAAATACATCAAACACTCACTCTGCTCTGGGGTAGGTGGTGACCTTATTATTTGTCACCTTCCTAAAGAATACCTCTCCATATTGCATTCAGATGTGTCCTTATTTGTATATGATCAGTTTTAGTTCTTTTCATCTTTTTTTTATGTTTTTTTCTTCTGCTGAGCATCACTTTGAAACGTGTATTCTGCGCATAATGAATACAAAACAAAAAACAATGTCGTTCATAGCTTAACCGATCGATTAAATGCTGGCGCTGTCGGCCTGGCGTTTCTGTGTTGTTAGCACAGAGCCACTTCCCCATTCGTTCGGCTGACATGTGCCTGGCTGTTGTTTTCAGATAATTTCGCACCAAGCAGTGCTGGAGGCAGTGGCTGGGTTCCGCAGCTTTGACAAAATCCACTGTCTGTCCGCCTGTCTGGACATTGTGTCGATGGTCGAGGTAAAGATAACGCCGAATGGTGCATGATGATCGTATATGCACATATGTACGATAAAAGACAATCACTTCTTTAACTTTCAACGGAATGCTTGTTTTCCACGTGTCTTGCGATAGTTGAATAAATTTCAGGAATTAATGTATGTATTATCATGTTGATCGCCGACACTTCAGTGAAGACAATGAAGGTATAACGAGATATACCAATGGGTGAGCAGGTTAACCATCCACTAGCATGTTCCATTGTATATCGAAATTTAAAAGCCAATATTCAAATTCAACCCGACATTGACTTTGCATACGTTGTGTCCGCCTGTGATCAGTCGCAGGTGCAGTGTCGCGGTAAGCAGGAGGAGTGTATGGACCTGGCCCGCTCTGTGCTCTCCCTCGTGGAGTGGCTGTCGTCGCTGCTGGAGGCCGGGGTGGACCCGGCGGCCGCCGCCGACCCCGCCCGACAGACGCTCAACGGCAAGCTGGCCACACTCACCGAGCTGGTGGCCAGGAATCGGTTCCTGGCGGCACTGCTTTACCTCGGACGGCTCGAGGACCCCGGTCAGTGTGTGTGTGTGTGTGTGTGGGGGGGGGGGGGTCCCGGTCAAGCGGCGACTGGGGGGCAGGGTCAGAAAAGTGGTTCCACGATCTAAGTTTGCACGACAATTTTTCGCCAGCGGCAAACAAAGTTTCATATGCAGCAGAACAAATGGTGGAGAAGATAGACAACAAGTTTAACATGTTATCTACACGCTGCTCATCACCATAGGAGGAGACGAAAACCTCGCTCCTATGGAGATGGCAGTCTGTAAAAGACTGGGGGGGGGGGTTCCCGGTCAAGCGGCGACTGGGGGGGGGAGTAGAGATCCCAGTGGGTGTGGCAGGGGAACATTGGTCAATGAAGGACCGCGGTGGTTGGTGGGTGGATGGGGCGGAGAGAACCCTGGTGGGTGGAGGCTGGTGGCGATGTTGGATGTGGATTGTGGTGGGAGGGAGGGATACCAAAGAGAGGACCGTGGTGATTGGGGTCAGGGTGGCAGGAGGTCGGGCAGCTGCTCAGTGACTGCACTTTAGATCTAAACTACTCATAGCATGCCTTGGAACCTTCCTGCGTTCGAAACTGCTCTGTGTTCATTAATTAATGCATTCACTCATTCATTCATCCATTCATTCATTAATTAATTCATCCATTCATTCATTAATTCCTTCATCCATCCATTCATTCATTAATTCCTTCATCCATCCATCCATCCATTCATTAATTCCTTCATCCATCCATTCATTCATCCATTCATTCATCCATTCATCCATTCAGCCATCCATCCATCCATCCATCCATCCATCCATCCATCCATCCATCCGTCCATCCGTCCATCCGTCCATCCGTCCATCCGTCCATCCGTCCATCCGTCCCGTCCATATCCGGTCCATTCCGTCCATCCTCCATCCGTCGCATGCCGTCCAAACCGTCCCATCCCGCCATCGTGCCATTCGTCATCGTCCATCCGTCCATCTCCGTTCCGTCCGTCCGTCCGTCCGTCCGTCCGTCCGTCCGTCCGTCCGTCCGTCCGTCCGTCCGTTCGTCCGTCCGTTCGTCCGTTCGTCCGTTCGTTCATTGTCGCCGCGTCTGACAGTCGCGCCTGTGTGTCGTGTTCCCGCAGGTAAAGCGGAGGCCGTCACCAAGCTGCTGAACCGACTGGAGAAGGAGCTGGAGTCAGCAGGAGACCATCTGACCATTGCCAAACAGCTCCGGTACGTATCTACAGGTCTCGTTATTCGTATGTCTGTCCTTATGTCCGTTCGTCCGTCCACCTGCCCGCGGCTGCTTCCTCTGGATGGACACGAATAACGGCTGTCGGAATTATCGGGCATATTGTCCACCTATTGTCAGCTGATCCGGAGTTTGGGCATTGCCATTGTTAATGAATGTTCAATGGTTGCATACAGCCTGGGGGCATTTGCTGTCTTGGGAGGTGTTCGCGAAGCGCGTCTTATATTGTTGTTCATTGTTTGATTGTTTATTGAACACAAAAACAAGAAACAAACAGATATATCAAGGAAAGGTGCGAAAGCGCTTAAAGCACTTATATGTTCATATTTCATGCTGCTTTGACTTGCTGATTTGGCCACGATAGTTTTGTAATGTACCCTTAAGTTTCTTTTATGGGTTCGTTGATGACCCCATCCTCTGACTGGCCCTGTGTTCCCGTCATCTGCCATGCCTGACTGGTCCCCTGTTACCGTCAGCTCGCCATGCTGAAACTGGTCCTCTGTTACCGTCAGCTCGCCATGCCTGACTGGTCCCCCTGTCACCGTCAGCGTCGCCATGCCTGCTGGTCCCCCTGTCACCGTCACTCGTCATGCCTGACTGGTCCCCCTGTTACCGTCGCTCGCCATGCTGACTGGGTCCCTGTGTTACCGTCAGCTCGCCATGCCTGACTGGGGCCCCCTGTGACCGTCAGCTCGCCATGCCTGACTGGCCCCTGTTACCGTCAGCATCGCCATGCTGATGGTCCCCCCTGTCAACCGTCAGCTCGCCATGCTGACTGGTCCCCTGTTACCCGTCAGCTCGCATGCCTGACTGGTCCTCACTGTCACCGACAGCTCGCCATGCTGACGGTCCCCCTGTTACCGTCACTCGCCATGCTGCACTGGTCCCCTGTGACCGACAGCTCGCCATGCCTGACTGATCCCCCTGTCACCGAACTCGCCATGTGACTGGTCCCCCTGTCACCGTCAGCTCGGACGCATGCCTGACTGGTCCCCCTGTGACGACGCTCGCCATGCCTGACGGTCCCCCTGGTCACCGACAGCTCGCCATGCCTGACTGGTCCCTGTGTTACCGTCAGCTCGTCATGCCTGACTGGTCCCCCTGTCACCGACAGCTCGTCATGCCTGACTGGTCCCCCTGTCACCGTCAGCTCGCCATGCCTGACTGGTCCCCCTGGACCGACAAGCTCGCCATGCCTGACTGGTCCCCCTGTGACCGACAAGCTCGTCATGCTGACTGGTTCCCCTGTTAGCCGTCAGCCTCGCCAGCCTGACTGGTCCCCTGTTCACCGACAGCTCGCCATGCCTGAACTGGTCCCCTCTGTGACCGACACTCGCCATGCTGACTGGTCCCCCTTGGGACCGACACTCGTCATGCCTGACTGGTCCCCCTGTTACGGTCAGCCTCGCCATGCTGATGGTCCCCCTGTCACCAGACAGCTCGCCATGCCTGACTGGTCCCCCTGTGACCGACAGCTCGCCATGCCTGACTGGTCCCCCTGTGACCGTCAGCTCGCCATGCCTGACATGGTCCCTGTCACCGTCAGCTCGCCATGCCTGACCTGGCCCCCCTGTGACCGACAGCTCGCATGCCTGACGGTCCCTGTTACGACAGTCGCCATGCCTGACTGGTCCCCCTGTTACCGTCAGCTCGCCATGCCTGACTGGTCCCCCTGTGACCGACAGCTCGCTGCTGGAGTACGACCCGTCGGCTGGCCTGTGGCCGGCGGGGGCGGGGGCGTCGCCGCGGCGGCAGGACCACCCAGTGATCCGCAGCGTTCAGTGTCTGATCCAGGTGGAACTCAGCTGCTTCCGCGTCCGACCACCGCAGATGCTGGCCGACAGGCTGGTCCGCCTCAAAGAGACTCAGGTCAGAAATTAACATAGTCAGCTCCCTTCAGTAAACGCAGCTCAGTTTCAGACTAGTAGATGGGCTTTTCATTTAATCGGCAATGCGACTGAAACTTGGGTCATATATTCATCCTGTCATGTCATCATGTCATCATGTTTGTCAGGGCTGCAAAAGCTGACAATTTGAATTGTGATTGTGGTGCCGGTGCTCATCCTCATCATGTGTCCGAACCCGCCGTGACTCCTCAGTCTCACAAATAGGCGTCGCTGCTGTTGTCTGACGTCCTATCCCGGTGTGTCTGCTGCAGGGTATATCGGCCCAGGACCTGTACTACAACATAGTGCGCACGTGCTGCGAGGGCCTGTCGCAGGCGGTCGGCACCGACATGGGTCGCTACTGGGTCCAGTTCACCTACCACCGGCTGCCCAAGCTGATGGTGTGCCTCAACAACAAACTGTCTGGTACGCACTCTGACGTGTCGGGCTCCGACCGGCCGGCCATCGGCGGGGATCCACTGCCTTAATGGGCGCCATATAACTACTTTGTTGCGGCGCCCTAAAGCCAAAATCATCATCGATCCACTGCCTTATCGGTGTCCACAATGATGGCAGATATGTGACGAGACCCCCCCCCCCCAGCCACGCGACTTCACCCGATGAGTTAAACTTCGTCCTACTGGAGCTTTTCTCACCTTCGCCCTACGGGGTCCTAAATAAAAAGACCCCCGGTTAACTTTCGAACCAAGCATCATATAGCAACGCGGTAAGCGTAAGAACCAGCATGTTGCCTGTCATGTGAGGAGTCTAACGGTAGGCATTTTTAGGTTTCGGGTCAACGGGGGACTTTCCAGGTCAAGTGAATGACTTCGACTCGGCCACGTCCAGAATGACGATTTTGCTCTGTCAGAAACCTGCAAATTTTAAGTGAATAACTGAAAATGAAAAGGCATGTTCCCAAACCAGTTTTGTCTGAGAAATGCAAAAAATGTATTTATTTGCTCGTATCTGGTAAAATAGTCATAAAAAGTGAATAAAAAATAACGTTATCAGTTTCTTACACTAAGGCCCGAGTCATCGCTAAAAAATAGAGATATTGCTTTGAAATTTGGTTTGGGTATTTCCCTACTCAGTTATCTCACATTTATTCCTTTTTTAAAGAATCTGCGAATTTTGATTTTGTAGTGATTTTTGTCCCCCATTTTATAATTGGGGATCAAAAACACAAAATTTCGGAAATCCGAGATGGTCATTTTAAAGAAAATTATATTTTCTATCTGTGACGTTTTCCGTTTGCAAATTTGTTGCAAAACTCTATTTTCTACGGTTCTCAAACATTTATCGTTTTTCCACCAACATGACGTCACTAAAACTACATTTTCTCTGAAATTACTGAACCAATTTCAACGAAATTTTGACAGAATACTTATACTTACTTATACTTATATAGTACGGAATTAAGAAGGCCACTTGGCCTCACGGATCCGGAAAATTATGAGCTTCTTAGCAAGATATCTTTTCTTCAGTCGTTTGATGTGGATTAGTGTACATCTCCATGTACCCAATGGTCTGTCCAGGTCTAGCCTTGAAAGCGGTTGAATGCTGGGGGCGTCGATAACCGAGGCGGCAGCGCCGTCCACTCGTTGATTAGCGCACTGCTGAAGGCGTTCCGTCGGACCCTGGAAACTGGCCCTAGGCTTCAGCAGCTCAACTTATAATTGGTAAACTCAGCTACTTGATAAAATTTTCATCAAGATTCGCCTGATGTATAACAAATTTTGCAAGAAAAGAAAAAAACTCTCAGCGGTGTCGTTTTAGGACCCCCTCCCTGGTAGGGCGAGAGTTAAAGTTAGAAGGCCAGCTGCTGATAACTCGGTCAATGACCGGGTTGCCCTCTATGACCCCCTGTAACGTTGTGTGCCGTCTGTCGGCAGGCTCCGGCGGACCATCGTCGGACCTGGCAGCTGCCTTCTGGCGGCTGGTCTCGTCCGGTGCTCAGCTGGACCTGGTGGAGCTGCTGTATAACCGGGACGGACACGCCGGCCAGGACACGCTCGAGCTGCTGCTCAGAGAGATGATGAAGGCAGAGGTCATCACCGAGGATGATCTGCAGGGCATCATGAAGCACAGGTCAGGACACAGGCCCGGTCACTGACAGGTGACAGGCTACGAGGTAGTCTGTAAATCTAACTGGGATTTTGGTTAGGTAATTTGAAACACTTGTAGTAGGTCGACACTGATCGACGTAGGCTTTACCTCACTCTATCAACGTGGACTGTGCTCATCGTCGTGGTGGCATGCCAGGGCCTGTGCTCTGCTGGAGGACGCTGTTGTATCGTGTCGTCAGTCGGTGACCACTGGCTATGTTCCCAGACTGTCTGTGAGCCGGGCGCCGCGTCTCCGCCAGCTGCAGTCGGCGCTGATCCAGGACTGCTCCAGTGACTAGTGAGGCTCTGTGTTCCCAGACTGTGTCTGTGAGCGGCGTCCGCGATCCGTTCCGCCCAGCTGCAGTCGGCGCTGATCCAGACTGCTCCATGTGACAGTAGGCTCTGCCTGTTCCCAGACTGTCTGTTGAGCCGGGCGCCGCGTCTGCGCCAGCTGCAGTCGAGCCGCTGATCCAGGACCTGCTCCAGTGACCGTGAGGCTCTGTGTTCCCAGACTGGTCTGTGAGCCGGGGGCCGCGTCTGCGCCTAGCTGCCCAGTTCGGCGCTGATCCAGGACTGCTCCAGTGACAGTAGGCACTATGTTTCTTCAGACTGTCCTGTGAGCGGGGCGCCGCGTCTTCCGGCCAGCTGCAGTCGGCGCGCTGATCCAGGACTGCTCCAGTGGACAGTGGGAGGCTTTATGTTCCCAGACGTCTGTGAGCCGGGCGCACGCGTCTGCGCCAGCTGAGTCGGGCGTCTGATTCCAGGACTGCTCCAGTGACAGTGAGGCTCTATGTTCTCAGACTTGTCTGTAGCCGGGCGCCGGCCCGTCATGCGCCAGCATGCAGTCGGCGCTTGGATCCAGGACTGCTCCAGTGACAGTTGAGGCTTTATGTGTTCCCAGGACTGTCTGTGGAGGCCGGGGCGCGCGTTCTGCGCCAGCTTGCAGTCGGCGCTGATCCAGGACTGCCTCCAGTGGACTAGTGAGGCTCTTATGTTCTCAGGCGTTCTGTGAGCCGGGCGCCGCGTCTGCGCCAGCTGCAGTCGGCGCTGATCCAGGACTGCTCCAGTGACAGTCCGGCCAGCATCCTGCGTGCAGACCCCACCGTCAAGAGCATCCTCAACACTATGGAGGTGCAGCAGCAGGTGCGTCAGCACAGCCAGGGCCCTGCAGATGATCAACATCTTTTCCAAAATTTCGGTCAGCCTCTATGTGGAAACCTGTTTCAAACTCGGCGTTGTATGTCTTGTCATGACGCCGGTATTTGTGACGCGAGCCATGTACTGCCGGTACGTCCCGTTGTACTCGGCTGTGTCTGCTGGAAGCCCAGTACCCGGCGCTCCTTCCACCTGACGCGAGCCATGTACTGCCGGTACGTGCTGTTGTACTCGGCTGTGTCTGCTGGAAGCCCAGTACCCGGCGCGCCTCCCACCTGACGCGAGCCATGCCTGAACCGACAGGAGGCGGGCATCTCCAAGATCACCACTGTGCTGTTCCACATGCTGGGGCCGTCACAACACCTGGTCATCGGAGCCGCCGTCGGCATCGGCAAGGTCCAGCTGCTCATGAAGGTGAGAGCATATCAGAACGTGCGGCTGACCGTGTGGAAGGTCAGAGCCCGCAGCTTGTCATGACGGTAGGTACCCATAACAGCATCCTGGTAGTATTTGTCAATGAAGTGAGCTAGGACTTGTAATTATATACACCATTGTGACAAGAGGAACTTTGTTATGCACGCTGATTGACCGCCAGTAGTCAGTGCGGCCTAAATTCATGATTGTCATCATTATCATCTTCCGTGCCGGGGAGGGGTTGGTAGATTGACTGAGGCACAGACCCTGCTGATGTCTGAAGAGCAAAGCTTTTCTGCGCCACCCGTTATCACGAAAGGAAGGCAGAGGGTGTGTGAAGGAAGAGAGTGGAGCGGGCTGCTGAAGCCGCTGATCCCTCCTGTTTGTGCCGTGTTATAGCTGACGCTAGCTTCCTCGTGTTCGTCACACAGCATCTGATCATGCTGAACAGCCTGCGGACCTCGTCATCAGCCGAGTCGCCGTCCACCATCAAGAACCAGGCGATTCTGTTCGAGGTCACCTTCCTGATCGTCATGACCACCGTCAAAAACTACGGACTGGAGGTGTGTATTAGAGAGACGTCTGACGGTGCAGCCAACGGCGTCAGGATTTCATAATTTGTAGAGCCTGTTTCACTAACTGTATTTAGAGGGAGTATAATAGGGGCGGTGACCAGTGTTGTGAATGGCTCATGTGCAGCTTCATGGTGTTGTCGAGGAGAAGACGCGTGTGTTATGCTTGTTTGTAGTCGACACCTCTGGTCTATGACCTGACCTTGACCAGTACCCCAGCTGCGCTCCATTTGGCAACTGAACGTTGACCCTGTGGTACCCTGGACTGAGATTCTGTACCTTCCGCTCCCCGTACCCCATCTGGCGGTGACCTCATGTGTGACCCTGTGCGATGACCCCGTACCTCCCTAGTCCCTACTCCTCTACTGACTTGTCTGGCCTGTATGTCCCCGTCCCTGCCTCAGTCGCTGCCGCTGACTTGTCTGACTTCTCTGACCCTGTGTCATACCTCCACCAGGCGCTGCCGCCGGCCGGCTCACTGGCCTGTCCGGACACTGGCGCCGAGCCGTTCATCCAGCGCTGGATCCGACTCTTCTACCGACCAGTAGACGGCCGGAGTGTGCTCAGTCTGACCGAGCTCGGCGAGCCGGCCCGCTTCAGCCAGCTGTACGAACAGCTGATGACGCCTGGGGCTAACCTGCTGGTCAGGTGAGGAGGGGGTCACACGCGGTGCTGGGGGTCTCCGATGCTGGTGACGCTGATGACAATGGT
This sequence comes from Semibalanus balanoides, assembly GCA_014673585.1. NCBI lineage: Eukaryota > Metazoa > Arthropoda > Thecostraca > Balanomorpha > Balanidae > Semibalanus > Semibalanus balanoides. Next base: position 15,697 of record VOPJ01009785.1, read on the forward strand.
CACTTGATGGCGTGTGTTGATTCAGTTGTGCAGACGCCCTGCGTGCCAACTGCCAGACCAGACTACTGACCTATTGTGTCTGTCTGTGTCTGTGTCGGCGCAGCCCGGTGCGGTGGGATGAGGTGTGTCTCAGCGTGCCGGCCTTCATCTACTGGCTGCTGCTCGGCTGGAGTGACGGCCACGTGTCACAGGAGCAGGTGCAGACCGTGGTGGACAACATGAACAGACAGTGGGCCTGCCTCTCCGTCTGTGTCGTCGTCTTCCTCAACTCCGTACTGCAGGTGAGAGCACGCTGCCACCGCCGCCCGTGGTAGAGGGGGGCGCAGAGCTCCGCTGAGCGGTGTGTAATGAAGGAAGGATGTGCATATTAGATAATTGTCAATAGAAAAAATATTTACAGGACAGAGTGTTAACAGCGAGAATCCAATGCATTGTAGACGCCAGCAGCTCCACAGCGCTCGAATGCGAGGCACCGAGTCAATGTTGTTGCGGGGGGGATTGGGGCCAATGAATTAAGGGTGGAGTGGCGAACGAGCTCTGCGCGCTGAGCTAGCAATTGGGCAGAGGTGCTCTACAGGAGTGTGTGATGTGTTTGGGGCGATGCTGGCCGGTTCGACCCAGTCCCATTAGAGGGCGGTGGCCAGGACTGGGGTAGGCACTGATTTCGAATTGTGTAAGATCGTCAGGTAAGAAATGCTATTAATTTTGGCGTTTATTGTATTGCCTGGTATTACACTTTGCACGATACACGCAGCCGGTCTTGATCGACAATCAGTCAGTACATAACTCCGCAGGTATTCCTTCTTTACCGGCCATCTTGCTTGAGCCGCGGTTGTCTTGGCAGAAGCTCTGCCTGAGTCTTGCGGACTTCGTTTGGCATTGCCGAGATACTAGGTTCCGTATTGCAAACGAATGTTTTTTGCGAATGGTAATTTTGGGGTGCAGAGCTCTGCTGAGGCGGTGGGAGCAGCAGGGCGGGGTAGCAACCAGAGAGCTCTGCTGAGCGGGGTGCAGTCGCAGGACCAGTGCGAAGTTAGTGGAGCCCCAGAGTGTTTACCTGGCAAACATTGCCGCAGTAGCTCTCAGTGGCAAGAGCTCTTTGAGCGGGACCAGAGGGGTGAGAGCTCTGCTGAGCGGAGGCAGAAGGTGTGCGTCGTCGCGGGTGCAGATCCCAGTCTGCCTGAACCACCAACATTTTGAGCGGTAGCTTTTATTAGTCCAGCCGGTTTTCGTGCACAGATGAGGGTTAGGCAGGATAATATGCTTTACTGAACGTGACACTCCTCGGCTGCTGAGACGCGCGCGAGCGTGGTCACGCGCCGTGCTGGACACCCTCTCAAGAGATGGAGAAAAAAACAGTTGCCAGAGCTCCGCTGTAAATAATGAGCAGTGGCATTAATGTCATTTGCAGGCAGAATGGAGGGGGGCGACGAGCTTCTGCTGATCAGCGGGTATGGGGGCAATATAGGACCGCTTGATCGAAGGGTGGCGGATTGGCGTGCGAGGAGCGGGTTCAAAAGGATATAAGCTGGCACTGGGATACCGAGGCGCGGTGCGCGCAGAGCTCGTGGGTCTGGCCGTGGCCGGGCCGGGCCCGGCCGCTGAGGCGGCGGGCTCCCGGGGCCGGCGATCGTGCCGCTCTAATCTTTGAGAAAAATCGAGGGATAGTCAGTGCAGATGTAGGATCTATTCCTCGTCCGCTTCCGCGCTGTCGACCTGGGCGGTCGGCTCGTACCATCACGAAAGCATCAGGGTTGGAATAACCAGATTCTGACTATAACAGAGCTTCTTGGGCCTGAGCGGCTGGGATTACACCAATGCCACGAGGACTGCGTCGGGCATGACCACTAAAGAGCTCCGGAGGAACACCTGAGCGGATTGAACATGTGAGGAATGTGAATTCCGGTCAGAGCTCCTCGACTTACAATCCTTGGCGTGTGGCAGAGGGGTTGGCAGACCTGACTGTCGGCCTGAGGCGGAGGAAAATTGACCTGAACTGGGCAGGGAAGGGGTCAGAGGCTGTTCAGCCGACTGCAAATCAAATCCGCACAGTAGAGCGGAAACGAGCCAACATTAGTGAAGGGTGGGGCTGCCACATAACTTTACAGTTGAGGCGCCATTAACCCAAATCATCATCTTGCGGCAGAGGGGTGCATGAGCTTCTGCTGAGGGGGGGTGCAAGAGCGTGTATGACTATGAAGGATCCTGCAAGATTTCAAATATTTTGGACAAAGAGCATGTGTGGGCTGGTGGTGTGGTGGGGGGGGGGCGGTGACAGAGACTCTTTGCAGCTTACAAACAGTATGCTGTTGGAAAGTAAGGTCACTGGACCGTGAGGTGCTCGCCTCATGGGTGAGCTCTAGGGCGGTTCAGATGTGGGAACTTAGTGTTGGCTTGTGATGGCTCCCACGAATTTCAGGATCTGCAAGTCTGTAGGCTTGTGAACCTCAAATTTTGCTTTCACCACAGTTATGGGTAATTGGAATATGATGCTTGTTTGATAGGTATACCATTCACCTGGTATGAAAATGAGAACACTAATCGGCGCTTGCCGGGGCTACGTCTGGTTTTCTCGTTTAAAAAAACTCAGGGCTGACCTTGTAATGCGCTCTGAACTCTTGACCAAAAGGCCGGACCTCGACCTGCAGGGCCTTAAATATAACGGATCCCGCACGACCACGGTGTTGCTCATCGCCATCCTGTTCGGAGAGTCGAATTCAGCTTTTGATACCGCTGGGGCGTGTGCTCTAAAGATGGGCCCAGGTCTGCAGGCCTTTCAGCAAAGGACAAACAGGTGAACACACCTTTCACTGCGTTTCTTGCCCCCTAGTCGTGCCTCTGCATTCGTGCCATCGGTTGTGGACTGGTGATATCGTTACTGTCTATAACAGTGGTTGATTAACACTGCGGCATTTCAACTCCACGCATTCCTCTGACACCCCCACGGCTCCCCATATTCTTGACCCCCTGTATAAACCCCCCCCGAATCGGTGCCAAAAAAAGGCAGCTTACTTATTAGTGCGATCCGTGCATGAGTCTTCCTGCGCGCGCTGGCATGGTCAGAGCGACTGGACTCAGAAGGCCCGGGTGGCCTGCTGACATGGCGTCATCACAACAGAGTGTACATGGCGCCGGTGCCGGGCTGGACAGTCTGCCCGACCGTCGTGCCGGACAGCTGAGAGGAGACCAAGCGCACTTGGCAACAGCCCGGCACGACTGGGCGGCGCTTCGCGGCAAACACTGGCTGGAAAACCCAGCAGCGAGTTATCATGCACCACGTGCTGGGCACTGGCAAACCGACCGACTTTCCTTCAAAGTCGAAATGAAGGCCGCGTTCTTCTTGAGAGCCACACAGCGACGCCAAGAGTCACGGCTGCAGAGCCGAGCATTGAGGCATGGATAGAATGCGTGGAGACCTTGACTTAGAGGCTCATCTGGGAAGGCCAGTTCCTGTCGGCATGTGTGAGATGGCTGCTCTTGGGCAGGCTGTTGATATTAAGGATACCGCAGACGATATTATGTCCTTAAAGGATACAGCAGATGTATTGTGTGTTGATACAGTTCCGTTGCCAGTTGCCATTAAACAACGGCAAGTTGATGTTTTTATATGCAATATTATATGCGATCTGACCTGTGACCTGTGACAGGGGACCGGGCAGTGGAGACGAGCCCTCAGCGCTGCTGGTTTACCTGTGACCTCTGACCTCTGACCTGTGACAGGGGACCGGGCTGTGGAGACGAGCCCTCAGCGCTGCTGGTTTACCTGTGACCTCTGACCTCTGACCTGTGACAGGGGACCGGGCAGTGGAGACGAGCCCTCAGCGCTGCTGGTACAGCTGTGACCTCTGACCTCTGATCTGTGACAGGGGACCGGGCAGTGGAGACGAGCCGTCAGCGCTGATCGTACAGCTGTGACCTCTGACCTCTGATCTGTGACCTGTGGCAGGGGACCGGGCAGTGGAGACGAGCCCTCAGCGCTGCTGGTACAGCTCACTGTGACCTCTGACCTGTGACCATCTCTGACCTCTTGACCTCTGAACCTGTGACCTTCTGACCTGCGGCAGGGGAACCGGAGCAGTGGAACACGCCGGTCACGCTGCTATTGTGCATGGTACAGCTGTAACCTCTGACCTCTGACCTCTGACCTCTGACCTGTGACCTGCGGCAGGGGACCGGGCAGTGGAGACGAGCCGTCAGCGCTGCTGGTGCAGCTGCGCCAGCTGTGGGAGTCGGCCGTGTCCCAGGGCTCCCTCTCAGACGCTGAGGTGACCGAGTTCCGCCGGCTGCTGGGCAGAGGTGGCGCCGCCTGGTTCGTCAGCTCCACAGTCAGCGTGAGTCTGAACTCTGAACGCCACTCCCAGCCAGCCCCCGCTCCACCGTTAGCGTGAGTCTGAACTCTGAACGCCGCTCCCAGCCAGCCCCCGCTCCACCGTCAGCGTGAGTCTGAGCTCTGAACGCCGCTCCCAGCCAGCCCCCGTTCCACAGTCAGCGTGAGTCTGAGCTCTGAGCTCTGAACGCCGCTCCCAGAGCCCCCGCTCCACCGTCAGCGTGAGTCTGACTCTGAAACGCGGCTCCCGCAGGCCAGCCCCCCGCTCCAACCGTCGCGTGAGTGCCTGAGCTCTGAAACGGCCGCTCGCCAGCCCCGTCGACAGTCGTGCGTGAGTACTGAGCTCTGGAGACTCTGAACGCGGCTCCCAGCCAGCCCCCGCTCCACCGTCAGCGTGAGTCTGAGCTCTGAACGCCGCTCCCAGAGACCCCGGAAGCCGCGCGGCAGGCACGCCGCATTGATTGGTCATGCTTTCCGGTATCGTCAGAACCTGTTGCCTTTATGAAACAATGTGTAAACGTTTATTAAAATACATGTATGAACTCTGGTTGATCTGATTGGATTGGATCAGGACGTAACAGCACCTGTGAATATACCTATGTTCAAGGTTAATATTCATCAGGATTGCAACCTGTAAAATAGCTTTATAGAATTTACAAATGGACCGTGCTGTAGCATTCGTTCCGGCGGCAGTTTACTGAGACTATAGTGTCTATTCCGGTCAACAGATGGTGCTGGACCTTCCGTTCGAGCGGGAGCGGGAGCGTGCTGAGGAGATGGCGCTGGCCGTGTTCCATCTGGATCTGCCGCTCTGCGCGCTGGCGCTGGCCTCGCACGTGCTGGTGGACTTCTTCGGCAACGGCCACGGGTGAGTCCGGTGGATACAAGAGACAGGGTCTGTTTAGTATCTATTAGTTAATAATAAGGGCAGGGTCTCTGGAAAGAGGCGGGCAGGGTCTCCGGAAAGAGGCGGGAGGCTGAGTCCAGCACACCTGGTGTCTGGCGTTTAGTCTAAACTAGACGGGGCTCTAATATACGATTTAAACATGTGTTGGTGTATCTCATCCTGTTTTAGACAGACGTGCATGCATTAGCGGCATTTCGGGAACGGGTCGGAGGTCACCAAGTGTCACCGTTCATCGTAGTCCAGTACAAACGCAGTTATGTTTACCCGACTGTTAGCGATGACGCTGATGCCTGTGGCGCTGACGATCAGTGATCAGCGTCCTCTCCCTCCCGCAGCTCCTCGTCCGGCCCAGCTCTGTTCATCCCGTGATGTGAAGTCTGACGGTCTCCTCCCGGGGTTTCAGTCACGTCTGACGCGCCTCCCCCGGTGTTTCAGCCACGCGGCCATGTCAGAGCCGAAGCTAGCCTGTCTGGCTCGTCTGACGCCCCTCCTCCCCCCGGTGTTTCAGCCACGCGGCCATGTCAGAGCCGAAACTCGCCTGTCTGGCTCGTCTGACGCCCCTCCTCCCCGGTGTTTCAGCCACGCGGTGCCATTGTCAGCCGAAGCTGGCCTGTCTGGCGTCTGCGCCCTCCTCCCCCCCGGGTTTCAGCCCACGCGGCATGTAAGACAGCCGAAGCTGGCCCTGTCTGGCTCGTCCTGACGCGCCTCTCCCCGGTTTCAGCCACGCGGCATGTCAGAGCCGAGCTTGGCCTGTCTGGCGCGTCTGACGCCCTCCTCCCCCCGGTGTTTCAGCCACGCGGCCATGTCAGAGCCGAAGCTGGCCTGTCTGGCTCGTCTGACGGTGACGCTGCTGCTGTTGGCTGCCGACGGTCCGGAGCCGAGCGCGGCCACCTCTCCTGAGTACCAGCGGCTGCGGTTCCAGCTGCTGATGCAGCCGGCCCCGGCCACGCCGCCCACTCCCGACCTCATCTCAGCTGATGAGTACGAGCGGCCTCTGGCGGCGGCGGCCGAGTCGTCAGTGCCGGCCGTGGCGCGCGCCGTCCGCCTCATAGCCGCCCAGATCGCCGCCGTGGCGTACGATAGCAGGGTTAGTGACCGGAAGAACACGAAGGAGAGGACGCTGTCCTGCCGGCAGTTAAAAGAACGGTAGTCAATGCTACAGCTATATAGTCGAAGGCTTTGAGTGCGGTGGGGATTTGGGAAAGTAGAAAAGTTCGGTGATTAGTGAGATAGATTGTTGGTAATTTGCCAGAGTTCGGTGTCAAGTTAAAGAGTTCGGATAGGAGACGTTGTCGGGGTAGCCAGGTAAAGTGAGCTCGGATGTCTTGACCGTCACAGCATTCACCGAAGGTCGACATTCTTTGCAGTGCGTCTTGCCACAAACATCCCGTATGCTGACATTTCCGCTGACTCTCACCACTGCACGGGCTCAATATTGCATGTCTCCACTGCGTGTCAATCACATCATTGTTTGACTGTCGTCTGCCTATTTTTGTATGAGAGACGCTCTCGGCGGGCCGCCTCATTCCAGCTGATCGGTGTCCACTCCCCGGCCCTGTGCCAGCTGACCGGTTGGTTAACCCCTCCCCCACGCTCCACCCGAGTGAGCCGGTGTCCCCCCCGCCCGACCGCTTAAGACCGTGTCCCCCCGCCTCCACCGCTGACCAGGCTGTCCCTTCTGAGCCCGCCTCCACCGTGACCGGTGTCCCCCCGCCTCCACCGCTGGACCGGTGACCCGGCCCGGCCTCCACCGCTGACCGGTTGTCCATGCTCCCCGCCCGTGTGCACTGGCCCCGGTGTCCCTCTCCACCCGCCTCCACCGCTGACCGGTGGGTCCCCCGCCCTCCACCGCCTGACCGGTGTCCCTCCCCCCTCAGAGCCCGCTGAGCCGGTGTCCCCTCTCGGCCCGGCCCTGGATGGCCGAGGCGCGCTACAGAACGGTGTTCCCTGGGAAGGGACGCTCCCTGTGGGCCCTCCGGGGGAGCAACTGCCTCACTGCGCTAGCTGACGACGGTGATCCCCAGTAACCCGATAAGTATACTTAGAAATACCGCTGACCCCGTGTACCAGTACCTCGGCATCCGAGCTGGACACGGTATGGACACGTAGCCTGCGCCCCGCAGCCTCAATGAATAAAGGACCGCTGTATCTGGAGGGCGTGGTATTCTGGGACCGTGATTTAGGAAGTCTCTCTTCCCCGCATCTGAGCAAGCGCCCCTCCAGTAGCGGCGACAGGAACGCTCGCCGGGTTGTCATCCTGCCTCATCTCGTATTCGGTGTCCATGGGGCCGAGCACGCAGCCCTTAAAAGGTTATGTTGGGAGGGCGTTTCTTCAGATGTCGCGGCGTCCCTTTCAGAATATTTATCGGAAGGAGTCGGGCATCCCGAAAGTTGCGTTATTTACGAAGGCAGGCCTTTACAGGTAAGATGGTGGGAGGGCGTGACTACATCAGGAAATGGGATCATCTCCGATAGCCACGGCGAAAAGCGCCCTCTTTTCCCAAATGCTTCACAAGGCGTTTGGCACGTTTTAGCGGAATAAGCCTCGTCTTGCGATAAACTGAAGGCACCCTAGAAGAATAAGACTAATGTCAGTACCCCTCCCCTATCAGAAGCCCGCCCGTCCCAATTCCCATAGTACCGTCACTCCGGGATGTGCCGCCTGTATAAACAACCAAGAGGTGGTGACTCACAAAGGATAAATTTTTGAGGTCTTTGGGTATATTGCCATCATCCCACAAAGAAACCTATATTTAACCATGAATAGGTTTCTTCATCGGTTGTCAATCGTCCTCTAACCGACTGTATTGAAGTCGACTTGTTTTACATTGTACTGTGACATAGAGTCCATACACTTAATCCAGCATACGTAGCAGACGCTCGAAGGGTTTCTCTATTCTTCCCCAATAAATCTTCATATACGTCATCCTACGCCCAAATATAAAAACCATTTTTTTATATGAAAAAGCATGTTTACGTTTGAGAAATCACAATTATCTATAATCGTGTTTCGGAACCCATCAATTACTTAATTTAGACCAGTGGGCGCCCGTGGTCATCCAAGCCCAGGTCTCGCTGCGAGCGCCCAAGCCCAAGTTCAGAAGTTGCAACGGTAACAGAAGGAGGTTTGCATTATCACTGAGTAAATCTTGCAACACTGCGGAGCCAACGGGCTAATGATGTGGAGACGACTACTTGGGAGGTATGTTTAAGAGCTAGGGCTGTATCCTTCTACCACTCCATATGATCAAAGCGCACGCAGTGAGCGACAAATTGGTTAGAGATAATTTTGAGGATACATATTGAGGGCGCGCTTCACGGGTGATGTAACCGTATTAGAGTTCACCTATCCTTTGCAGGATGTCTCTCTCACTCAAGCAGCAAGAACGCCCTATAATACAGACATGTGCGAGGAAGAGTTTTTCGAAGTATGGTAGTAGTACTAGTGGAGTCCCGCGTGCAGCCGTCTGGACTGATTGTAGGTCGCCAGGCGCCGGAGATCTCAAGCGACAGAAGATCGAGGTACCTGACTACCACACCCGAGAATGGAAGAGTTCGTTGCGACCTCTATCGCGCATCCGTGGGCCAACACCGGGCAGTGCACGTAGTCTCGTCTCGTGCGCGACTGCTGCAACGGATGTCGAGGGGCCGAGCCGAGAGCACGGGTCGCCCCACCCAAGGGAGCGCAGCATGAGCACGCTCGCCAAAACCACAGTCGGTACATGACACGGGTCTGTGATGTCGAAGCGGCATGCTCGAATTGAACGTACCACGTGGCCGTGAAAGCTGGATACCATATAAGCGCCAAGATGAGCATATGAAATAACTTCTAATATTTACTATCTAAGTACTAAGTAGAGAGGAGAGCTGGTCTAATTCAAACATAGACGCTGGGTGCATCATAAAAGGCTATCCTGGGGAGTCTAGTGCTCACTCGAGACAATCCACAGAGAGCACTCTAGCGACTCACGTAGAGACGACTGGCGCATGCCCCAGCTACCATACGAACTCCGATTGTAGGGATTGCGCGGTTGCTCAAAAAACAGCATTGTACCCGCTCACCAAAACTTCTGACTGGCCAACCGGGCGGCGCGCCGCCCGGGAAGCATCACGACGCGCGAGCACAAAGCAGCCAGTCGCAGGCGCGGCCAGCGATCTACGTCCAGTAGGATAGTACTCACGATCCACGGTAATCTACATGAGTAAGGAATAGTGTCGCTACATCTAACAAACACACGGAAGCCCACGCACTTGTCTATGGCAGCTACTAGTCGCCAGTAATCGCCAAATAGACAAGAGGATGACCTTAACTACAGAAGCTTTGCGGTAAGAGTTCGGATTACCTCCTGACTTTGAATGAGAGTCTCGCCGCTCCCGTGCTGCAGCCAGTGCAGGCTCTATGAGAGAGAGAGTATCCGATACGCTGCCTGAGAATCTATCTAACGGGTAGTTCCACACCATAGATCTACCGATTATGCACGTGATACCGGCAAGCTATAAGCCAGCACCAGTCTGCAATGAGGAGTCGATGATATATCTGCATGTGCGATGCGTTCGCCGCGGTGCGGCAGGTGTCGGGGTGCCACGTCGGTACGGTCAAGCGAGAGAAGATATCCGGGACCGACTCAAGCCGGGCTCGTATAAGGAACGGAGTCCATCAGCTGTCAACACATATTGTCTTAGGGAACAGGGAACGCAAACCCGTGAGTGTTGGGTGGATACCAGACCAAAGCCCTGCCTCGCCAATACACACTATCGATTAGAGTGAATTGCGTATACACCGAAACTACTGAGAATCGTCGACGACACGTGTAGCCATGCGAGAATCGTAGAGAACAGGACATCTCGTCGCACACTAGAGTTTACACTAGGTACAGCAGCACACGACACAACTATTCAATTCACCAGAGCCTATTCATAAACCGACGGTAGAAGATTTACTAAATCAGAGAGCGAGAGGTAAAAAAGGAGGCTGTGTCTACAATGAACCTTGCAAGTTGCTCCTTTATTCGATGCGCGGCCGACATGTATTGCTACGACTTAATTTGTCGCGCTATATATATGATTTAGACTTTTGAAAAGGCTGCATCAGTCCTCGATACAAACATTGCCATATAGTCAATTTAATGTATAGAGATCAGGCGAGAAAGTCCTGTTTCTGGACGTCAAGAGTTACACTATATGTTGGAAGGCATGTAATGCAGTATGCCCCGCGCGTTCTCCAGTGCATGTTAAAAAAGCGATTTAGCCCCGTGCACTCGCTGAGCTGTGGGGGAGCGAACTGTGAGCATGTACACGATTATTTATGAGTAGTATTAGTCATCAATAAATCTATGAGTACTCAAACCACTTATACAATATGACAATTGTATAGTAGATGCGTTCTTTCGAGTTGCGATCTATTGCATGTCACTCATTATATCTTTATCATATTATCTCTTGATCGAATTGTGATCATTTACGGCGTATTGACCAGGGGATCTGGAATAGAGCGTCCACGCAACTTTACTGGAAGAGTGACGATGTATTCATTATTTCTTTCACGACATCTCACTATACAACCAGATGTAATCACCAAATCAGGTCGTGTCCGCTGAGAAGAGATTTATAAATAAATTGAAATGGTGCTCTTGGAGAGTCAACAATCCAAGGTTCATCACACAAGTCAATTGACTCGGAAAAAATCGCGCCGCTTCGCGCCATCATATCTCGCAGAGTTCGAACATTTGCTTGATACATACATGCTCTGCGAACTCGGTATTATAATGCAGGCTGCACTTATCTACCGATTGGGTCTGGGGCTCGGTAAGTTGTCTCTCCATGTCGATAATTCGTGGCCCCGGTAACGAATACCTGGCACCTTCTTTCTATTACTCCTTATTTCCCAAATGACACAGGTAAAGAGGGGTATACCTGATCTTGGCCTCCAAACGGGGCGTGGACGCTACTTGCGCTTGGTTGGCATCCACACCGGCAACGTGGCAGTGATCGCCAGACTCTTTCGCGTGGGGGCCAACCATTTTGCTGGCAAAAAGAATATCTCATTTTTTATCGTGGATCTCTGGGGCTGGCCACTTATTTTGCATTGAGATTAAACAATGAACTCTTTTGTGAAACACTAAAATTTTCTAAGAAAAACATCTCTCGTGGGCATTTTTTTGCTAAAAACACTTTTGGGGACAGAAACTGCTCCAACAACAAAAACGCGATATTCGAGCAATATACAACACATAGTAATATAGTTTATCTCCATACCCAATCACAGGGCGCGTCATCGAAATCCTGAGGGTTGGCTGAAATGACGAAAGCAGTTATATATCATTTATGCGTGTATTAAGCCTTTACAGCATTTTAATGTCGATTTCCTATGTTTAAGTAGGTTTAGTTATTGCGGCTCACGCGATTTTTTTTCCTGGTTCGCCTGATAAAACCTGACTCAGAGCCTTGTAGACGAAACGGACTTCAAAATCATGGTATTTATTCGATTCAGCTTTTAAGTGCGAACCGTAAGACATGACGGTGGCTTCGTTATGATCGTGAGATGGCTAGTTGTCTATCCTACCAAGATGTGACTGCCGCGCAAGCGGCGTAATTTAATTCGATGTACTGAAAAACGACATTCAATATTGAACAGACTCTAAGTGGGACGCCATAGGCCTCGGTTCACCTTTTCCGAGCGTTGACAGCTAGGAATGAGAAAAATATGAACAATAATGTGTTTACTACGCCATTAGCCTCGTATAGTAATCACGCAGACCGTGGGTACACTACAACAAAGCAAGATTGAAAGGCAGAAAGGAGCACATAATGGTCCCGTGGGATTGAGGAGCCTAGTAGAGATGACTTGGGTCTTGAGTCTATGGTCCCCACATTAGATCTTCGGTCCACTAGTTGAATTTGGCCCGCTAGCAGCTTTCTGTGCGATTCCGTGTCATCGATTCGCGTCGCCTCTTGGGAACTAGGCAGACTACCTAACGCATGTAGCCCGCTTTGAAAAGTTAAATATTTGATGAAGCCAAAAGTTAATATTTGAGTAAGTCCGGTGGCCAGTAATTACAGCTGCTGCCCGTATTCCACAATCGAATTCTACCCTACCCGAAGGTAAATAACCGGCCGGGCGTAAGGGTACCCGTATTCACAATCAATCTCCGTTACTCGAGTAATTTACTATTACCCGGGGTAGGTGATAATGTATTCACGGAACGAATTCTTACCCTCAACTTGAGGCCAATCTGGGAAGAATTTTACCTATCTATGCTGGGTAATTCAATGAATGAAAAACCGCCAGAATACTGTAATATTACCGACGTATAGCCTGTTGGAGGCGAAACAAAGTTCCTTCAGTCATTATCACACTATGGATTTAATATAGTGTTCTGCCATGTCATTTTTTTTTTTTGTCTTTCGTAATCAATGAGTCTTAAAATATATTGCCGTACACTGTCACTTATTGAAACTTCACGAACTAGTTTTAATAGGATTTTATTTAGAACATGCAAGATTGAACTATTTATAGCGTTTGGCTTATGGTGCTAATTTGTCAAGTTTTTTCATGTGAAAATATTAAAAATGAATACTAACTTGATGGAATCAAGTACTTCACTATTCGGAGAGGGCTAATTCATGGCTAAAAACTACATTATAAATACGGAATTTGTGTAGCATGAGATCGTTCATCAGTATCACGAGTAATGTTGATATCAGCTAATGGCTAATTTAATTGGATTAGCATAGTGAAACAACCAAGATGATCCTGCACTTACCAACTCATCAGATATGATCTGCATCGGGCGACCCGAGTGTGCCGGATTTCGGGATTTAACAGGGCGGTACTAGCAGAATAAATCAAACTGATAAGTGAGGTGGGCACACGAAACTGGGCAAGCCGAGCGATTCCAACATGGTTCAAGTCTTTGTTGCTTACTCCTTCCAAACCTTCAAATAGATGCTGGCAGCGGGCGCACAGCCTTAAAAATAATTCCATGCGATGGCGTAGAACTTCGGAAGTACCATGTTAGTCGTCGGAGGGAGGTCACAGCGTATCCAGTATTAGTAGCGGTACTCGCGCGCCTCGCCGGGTGAAAGAGTCGAACGCGAGCGCTTCGCTCGTCTTTACGTGGTATATGGGGCCATGAGAACAACAATAATCCCCGGTACGCGACTTCATCTACAGCTGTGTATGTCCACAGAGCCCAATGCAGCAAGCTCACGCATCATAAGATATCAGGAAATACATATACCACAACATCCATGAAACGCTCTTCAGATAAGATAACTCGATTGACGATCGCCAGCCTGCTTAAAATCTGATTATTGCAGCCCGGACCCGACGACCGACCCGACACCGTGGCGAACAGCTTTTGAAGAACAGTTATATCTCGAACCGCATCGTTATTCGCTTTGACAAGCGGTCGCTTCTTTGCTGGAAAGCCCATCCAACTAATTTTTTACCACTATACTGTACAACAATTAACCAAAATTGCGGAATGAATATGATTGAGACCGGTTCAGGTTATTGGTTGTACCAGTCTTTGAAAGTATAATCGTCCAAAATGACATGTACTTAATAAAACATCATCTTCCCTCTGCGTCTCTATCCGAGTAGATACCATACGCGACGCGATCGTTCTTCCCACTGAGCATGGTCCAGCCCCAGTCGTCTCATACTGGCGTCTCTTTTATCTTACCCATCCAGTTCTCGCCAAACCAATCACCGTCGCATCATTGTGCCTCGGATACTGTACTCTTTCTCCTCGCGGGCAAACGTTATCCCGGCCTGATGATCCACCGTCTGTGGCTTCTTCTTCATCCGTCCACCTCTCCTCTCTCTCCGTCCTCTCCCGCCTCCACCGCTGACCGGTGGTCCTCTCGGTCGTGCGACCTGGTCGTGAAGAGATAGTGACGTGTCCCTCTCCTCTCTCCCCCGCCCTCGCCCTTCCGCTAAAACCGGTGTCCCCTGCTCCTCCGACCACCTCCCTCGCCCCCTCTTTGCGCGTCCACCCGATCGCCTGAAGACCGGTGTCTCCTCTCCCCGCCTCCACGCTGGACCGGTTCCCTCTCCCCGCCCCTGTGCCACTGACTCGGTGTCCCCTCCCCCGCCTCCTCCGCTGACCGGTGTCCCCCCGCCTCCACGCTGACCGGTGTCCCTCTCCCGACTCCACGCTGACCGGTGTCCCTCTCCCCGCCTCCACCGCTGACCGGTGTCCCTCTCCCCGCCTCCTCCGCTGACCGGTGTCTCTCTCCCCGCCTCCACCGCTGACCGGTGTCCCTCTCCCCGCCTCCACCGCTGACCGGTGTCCCCCCGCCCTGTGCCGGCAGATGACCGTGTGGACTCATTTCGCCGTGCAGTACATCACAGAGGCGGCCCGGCGCGGCGGGCAGAGGATGCACACCCTGCTCGGATCGCTCACACTCTCGGCGGTAGGTGGTCTGTCTGGCATGGGCCATGTCCAGTGTCCTTTGCTCGATCATCGCTCGGTACAGCTGGTCCCTGTAGATCCCTCGGTGCCCTACTGTGACGCTCAGTATCCCGTGGCACGACACTGACCCGGAGTTTCTTCGTGTCCCCAGATATGGCACCTACAGTGTGTGCCTGTCTCCTTGGTGACCCTGGGTGTCCTGGTGTCCCCAGATCTGGCACCTGCTGTGCCTGTCGCCGGCCTCCTTCTCCCCGGACATGGTCGTCAGTCTGATGGACGTCCGCGAGGGTCAGGGACGCAAGATGGCCGCCAAGGTGCTCTGTCAGCTCCACTCGCTCCAGGTGGACGAGAGGGATGACAGCCGCTGACCTCGGCTGACCTGAGGAAGGCTGCTGATCCGATCTGACCTGGAGAACGGCCGCTGACCTCGGATGACCTGAGGACGGCCGCTGATCTGATCTGACCTGGCCTGGAGAACGGCCGCTGACCTCGGCTGACCTGAGGACGGCAAAGGACCAGTCTCCAGCGCAGAGCTGAGGCCAGTCTCAAAGCGAAGCGATGGATCTCCGGACATCCGATTACGTGACGCGTCAACGACAGTGTCTTTGTCACGAGGACGTCAGGTCTGCTCAGGCCTGTGGACATTCCGTGTTGTTCTGCTGGACATGAGCGCCAGTATCGGTGCGCTGCCCGGTTATGGTGTATGAAGCCGTGCCGTGGAGGCCGGGGAGGCTATCCTGGCCGGCCAGAGGAGCAACAGGGTAGGGAGAAGTCCTGGTCCTGTTGGTAGCGGTGGACTCCCGACTCCCGAGTCCAGAGGCCCCTTATCTGTCGGCAGCGGCGGACTCAAGAGTCCAGACTCCAGAGTCACTAGCTGTCGGGAGCGGACTCCCGAGCGTCACCACTCACCAGCTGTCGGCAGTGGCGGACTCTGAGTCCAGTCACCAGCTTTTCGGGAGCAGCGGACTCCCCGAGTCCAGTCCTCAGCTGTCGGCAGCGACGGGCTCCCGAGTCCAGTCACCAGCTGTCGGGAGCAGCGGACTCCCCGAGTCCAGTCACCAGCTGTCGGGAGCAGCGGACTCCCGAGTCCAGTTCCCAGCTGTCGGGAGCGAAGCCGACGGCCGCCGTGTGTTTACAGGTGTGGAACTGCCCTGTACAATACACGACTGTACAATACATGAACAGGGCACGTTCAATACGTGTTTTGTTTTGCCAACACCGCTATCACGTTTCATACTGTGTTCATTGAGCAGGGGAATTACTCGTCAGCCCACTTTGGTTGGAAAGAACAATGTATTTATTGGCTTGGCTTGCCGTCATGCGTGCGTTTCGTCATCTCCGTGCGTTTGATAACACAGCTGGGACTGTATTTGGGCCTTTCGCTGCGGGGTTAATACAGTGATCATTGTCTCCAGATAAAAGTGGTTTGCTGCTTGCTGCCAATTGTGCGACTCATTCGATCGTGTTACCCGTGGAGCTCGGATGGCTCTGTCGGCAGGACTCTGAATAAATGAGGCCCGGGTTCTATTCTGGCTACAGCGAAGTCTTCCAGTCTCCCCGCTTTGGTAGGGTGGGTGAAAAAACCCGGCGGCCCCGTGGTCGCTGTCTCGCTTCGTCATAGTTGTCCCACACTGACGCATGCTCAAAGCGAACCTCTAGTTTCCAATAAAATGTTCGTGCGCAATATACACATACTGATATGCGAACTATGTACACCTTTTAACGTTTCAAATTGAAATCAAGTCAAATTCAAATTAAAACAAAGTCAAATTAAAAATACGTCATTTCAAATTAAAACCGTAACACTAATACAAGTGTAACTGGTAATGGATAGTTACGATAACATTCGATGCTGATGCACTTAGTGTTTGCTTTTCGACTCTGTGGGTGTTATTAACCCTATTCCCTGCGGGCGGCCAGAATTACGTTAACCTGCGGGGAGGGGCAGATTCTGCCCCCCCCCCCAGAGATCTCGAGAACCGCTCGGCCGATTTCGATGGGAAAAACACCATTCGATTCGTCGTGACGAAATCTTTCTTTTTGGACTCCGAAATTGCTTTTTTGTTTTAAAATGGGGGGAGGGGCAAAAAATACGAAAATTTGGGTGTTTTTTGAAAGGTCATTGTGGCCATGTGATTCGACCGATTTTCATGCAAAAAACGTTTTTGAGCTTCAAATGTCTTCTTCAATGTGAAATTACAAAATCTAATCATAGGCCGTTATAAAAATGGGTTATATACAATAGTGTTTATATAGTGTTAATGGGACAGAATATAGATCATGGGATTGTACATATTGTTAAATAGTATTATAAAGCGTTAGGAACGTGGGGGGACCTGTGGATTATCATCTATTGTATTTGAATTTGGGCTGAGGAATATACCTTCTTTTATGTACTGAGTTCGCCTCGCCTCATTATGTATAGACAATTATGTATGAGTACGAACATCAACTTTAGGTTAGCATACGAAGAAGTATGCGCCGATATCGTAACGACCTCCCAAAACATGAGGCCTCTGACTGCCGATTTTTTCCATCTTCCAGAACTTTTTAGGAAAGTCGAAAGTTTCAAGACGACACGTACGTTTCAGAGCGGCGGGCGAAAAACACTAACAAGAGAGGGAGGGCAGAATCTGACCGCCAGGGGGGGGTCTTAATCTTGTACGCTAAGGGTTGGGGAGGATAGAAAGATATAAGACCAATGAATATAGTTTACACGACAAGAACTCTGCTTTGTCTCCGGACAGTATGTTTTTTTCGTATATAAGTACGATCAGACTGCTAAGGGACCTAGCTATGGATGTCGACAATACAGTTTGCTTTCATATAATACGAAGGCCAATACGAAGGTGTTCATGAATAAAGAGATATTTGTAAAGTTCTTTTTACGTTACTTGAAAGATGTGTGGAGAAATATGGTAGTCAGATCATATTCATATACGACCAAATACATATACTTTCCGGAGACAAAAGGCAGAGTCGTTTTCGTGCAACGGTTCAGAACGCCATCCTTTTTGGCTGTTACAAACCTTGTCTCTAAGTCTTTCCGTAAGTGTCTCATATTGCATAGATATTTCCAAATTAATAACACAAGATAGAGTCAAAACAGAGCAAATACTAAGCGCGATCGGCTTCAGAATGTATCCGTAATTGTCCATTAACCACGCTTTGATGACGTTTAATGGAATGTGGACTTATTTAATTGTAAATATAAACTTATTTTAAATGAACTCGACTTATTTGAATTTTAGCTTTTTAAATTTGAACTCGACGAACTGTATTTTTAATTTCAAATTTGACTTTAAAAGGGAGTGTGCCTACTCTTTGCCAATGTCAAATATATTTGATATTAGGTAAGAAGCTATTGGTTTGATCATTGTTTACGATAAATTCAAGTATGGAGCCCCTTTAGTTGAATTTTTACTTATATTCTGTTTTGCATTGTTTGTTCAAAACTCAAACGATCGTCACTATAAACAGAAGTAACGAAGAATGTTGCCGTATAATGGCGCCAAATACGAATAAAAACTATACGAGCAATGTATGGGTTTGTTATTATAGTTATCCAGGCTCTGTTCGGCAGCTGTTATCAGTGCTCACAGTATTGTTTTCATGGCCAGAGCTAACAATTTATGCTAGCGTTGTACATTTAAAGAGCAAATGCCTCTAGTAGCGAAAGCTCTCTGGCGAACTATCGATATTAGTACTGCCAGTATGTGATTGGCGACTTTGAAATATCTCAGCAACTTAAGTGAATCTGGGGAAATGAATTATATGGCTAAATTCAGAAAAATCTGTTCTACAGACTAGTGTCAACAACCTTCACATGACCAATGTGAGTAGGCACACTCCCTTTAATTATACTTGAATTTGACTTATTCTTATTTGAATTTGACTTATTTTAATTTGAAGTTAATAGCTCGTATAAACCTGACCAGTATGGCGGCCACCACCGAGGCAGAGCTCCGTGCGGAAGTGAGAGGGTGATGTCTGACGGTCTTCCGCCGTATCGCCACAGCGTATCAACACAGGCCGATATATGACATGTTTTATTAGCGCCTCCCAGAGCGGCAGGCGGCGCTGACAGAGAGAGTGAGAACTGAGAACCATCGGGCTGAACGCTGGTCGGCATACCGCCGCGCAGTATAGCAGCTCGTAACACAACCGCCAGCGGAGCACAGACGACAGCTGACAGGGAGGGAAGCAGCGAAAGGTCGCCGGCCGGGGCTGCTCAGTCCATCCTGGTCTTGACTGTGCGGGTGGTCACCTTATTCTTCTCACTGAAACATAGGCGACACGTGGCGTCGGTTAGTAGGCGGCACGCTGCTGCTGGGGATCATTGCCTCCTGCGCCGGGGGTCCGGGTTCAATTCCCAGATGGGTATAACGGGGTGAGGTTTGACTAGCCTATCCCTTGGAGCGGGGTGAACGCCCGCGATGGTAGGTAATCACAATAGCTCCGCTGCCCTGAACAAGCGATAACTATAGTTAAGCATCCATGGTGGGAAGATTACTACCGCGGCACTGAATCACGAGGATATAACTACCCTGACGACCAGTGATAATTCATGAAAAACAGCATCGCATAGTCCGAATCGCGAAAAACAATGGTCAATGTCAGAAATGTTAGCCAGCGTCTCAGCCGCTGCTGTCACTAAGGTCGAGTTTTACTCACATAACATGGACGATGGCGCCCCAGCCGGTGCCGGCGTTCCGGTCGAAGCCGTTGATGAGCGCCTGAGCGATCGTCTCGAACAGATCGTCCGGCTCCAGGTTCGGCTCCCAGAGCGACTCGCACATGCCGTACATCTGCCGAGGTCAGGGGTCAGGTCAGATCTGGCTCCCAGAGCGACTCGCACATGCCGTACATCTGCCGAGGTCAGGGGTCGGGTCAGGTCAGATCTGGCTCCCAGAGCGACTCGCACATGCCGTACATCTGCCGAGGTCAGGGGTCGGGTCAGGTCAGATTCTCTCCCAGAGCGACTCACATGTCGTACATCTGTCGAGATTAGGTCGGGGGTCAGGTCAGATCTGGCTCCCAGAGCGACTCACATGCCATACATCTGCCGTATGGCATATTGTGTCATGGCGTGCGTCAGGAGTCAGGTCAGAGCCAGGTCAGAGGTCAGGTAAGAGGCCAGATCAGGGATCAGGACAGACCTTCCTCCCGGACAGCAGACTACCTGCGGCTGCACCAGCGTCCAGTCCGCTCCCCCGCCCTGAATCGTCCGGAGCTGGACCGGAGCTGGAGCGTCCGGAGCTGGAGCGTCCGGAGCTGGAGCGTCCGGAGCACGGGAGATCGGCGGCGGACGGTCGCTAAGTACCGGTCACACAACTGATCGCTACAGAGGACAGATCTGCGCATGTTAACTGCAGAGGTTCGCTACGCACCAGTTCGTTGCAGAACTGATCATTACAGTCTGTAATAGGATAGCCATGCCCCTACTCGTTGCGGAGGTCTGTCCCACCATGACTGTTTGTTGCAGAGGTTGGTTGCGCACCTGTTCGTTGCAGACGCCGGACACGACGAAATCGTCCGTCTCCGTCTCGCAGCCGATCAGGTCCATGACGTTCAGGTAGGGTTTGCCGTCCTCGTCCAGCCCAGCCACGATCGGCTCCACAAAGTACGGCCCGAACCTGGCCCGCACAGGTCAGAAGGTTAGACTGGTCATCCGCACAGGTCAGACTGGGCATCCACGCAGGCCATACTGGTCATCCACACAGATCAGACTGGTCATACACACAGGTCAGACTGGTCATACACATAGGTCAGACTGGTCATACACACAAGTCAGACTATAAACCACAGGTCAGACCGACGCTTCCACACGAGACACACAGGTCGGATGGGATAACGCAGACCACCACAGCACGACACGAACCCGTCTCACACCTCACAAAGGTCACTACAGGTCACCATAAAGCGGGGGGAGCCTATACCGAGGGTGACTCGTATCCGAACGGAACAATACAGCATGGTGAGAAAATAAAACTCATCACCGTCCGTCACAGACGGACGCTAGGCACGTCAGACACTGAGTTCAGCCTGTCCAGGCACGCCAGGCACTGAGTTCAGCCTGTCCAGGCACGTCAGACAACTCACTGAGTTCAGCCTGTGATGACAGGTGAGAGGGCGACCACAAAGGGAAGACAGGTCAGACTGTACACAAAACCCACTCAGTTTAGACCAGTCAAACAGGTACCCAACTCAGACCAGTGAAGACGGGTACCCAACTCAGACCAGACCAGTGAAGACAGGTACCCAACTCAGACCAGTGAAGACAGGTACCCAACTCAGACCAGTGAAGACAGATACCTACCCAGTTCAGACCAGGCAAGACAGCCACCCAGTTCAGACCAGGCAAGACAGCCACCCAGTTCAGCCGGCAGGACCTTACCTCCGCTCATACAGGAAGTTGGAGACCATGGAGCCGAACGTTTTGGGCGCGACGCGCCGGTTCTCACGGAGCTCGAACAGGTTCAGCCGGAACTTGAGTCGCTCGTGTACCGTTTGAGTGTCGGTGAGAAGGCCGGGCAGACCCAGGTACAGCCGCGGGCCCATCTCAAACACTTTCTGTGGAGCACCAGTAACCAGACTGAGGAGTCAGCATCATCATTACAGTTTTATTATTCTCTCACATAAATATGGCATGTAAACTTGACCAGTACGTTAACGACGCAAGTCTCCAGACACTTGAACACACAATATTCTAGCCTGACAAGCAAAAAGAATCCCGCAGAAGCTGACATTGATGAACTCAATGGGAATAGCACCGACCAGCCAGCAGCTAGTTTGCTAAATAAGGCACACCAGGAGAGATGACAGACTGTGCCTGTGAGACACTAAACGAGACAAGCAACCAGAAAAATGCGTAGCAAACGGCTAGACAGAGAGCCAAAACTACAAGACCACTAAATGACCGTGTCCAGGTATGTCGGGCACGTACAACTTTCGCGTATAAATTATGTCGGACGACAGGAATTGCGTGATCGGGTGGTGTAGTCAGAGCCTGCGCAACATGCAATGCTCAGCGCGGGCCCTGGCCTCGGAACTCCATCCATTCAAAACATCTCGACTAAATTGATAAAAACACATAAAAACAATGCACAGCTGACATACAGATAGTTAGGTGAGGGAGGACATCCCAGTCGAGTTCGTCTGGCTCAAGACTGACTGGGAAGTCGATGCCATGACAGAAACGAGACAGACAGAGAGACAGAGACAGAGAGACATAGAGACAGAGAGACAGAGAGACAGAGAGACAGAGAGACAGAGACAGACAGACAGAGACAGAGAGACAGAGACAGATAGACAGAGACAGACAGACAGAGACAGATAGACAGAGACAGATAGACAGAGACAGATAGACGGAGACAGATTAGACAGAAGACAGACAGACAGAGACATTACAGATCGCTAGAGACAGATAGACAGACAGGACAGATAGACGGAGACAGATAGTCAGAGACAGATAGACAGAGACAGAGGACTATGATAGACAGAGAACGACAGACAGAGACTAGATAGACAGAGACAGAACAGAGCCATACAGAGCCGACAGAGCCAACAGAGCCAGACAGAGCAGACAGATGGACAGACAGAGACAGGACAGAGACAGACATTAGACAGACAGAGACAGTACAGAGACAGACAGAGAAGCAGAGACAGACAGAGACAAGACAGAAACAGACAGACAGAGACAACAGAGACATGACAGACAGAACAGACAGAGACAGACAGACAGAGACAGACAGAGACAGACCGAGACATACAGAGACAGGAACAGAGACACAGAGACAAGACAGAGACAGACAGAGGAAGTAAAGACAGACAGAGACAGGACAGAGAAGACAGACAGACAGAGAAGACAGAGACAGACAGAGACATGACAGAGACGACAAAAGACAGAGAAGACAGATCAGACAGAGAAGACAAGACAGACCGAGACACCGAGACAGGACAGAGACAGCACAGAGACGACAGGAGACAGACAAGAGACAACAGGAGACGACAGAGACAGACAGAGACAGACAGAGACAGACAGAGACAGACAGAGACAGACAGAGACAGACGTCTCAGTAGAGCAGCTCCTCTGGTTCAGGACTGACCGGAAAGTCGGTGCCGTGTGTGTGAAGCCGGATTCCGTAGCGCAGGTCACTGGCGATCGCCACGCAGTCCTTGCCCTTCATGGCGATCACGGCGCCACCATTGTACTCGAGGATACTCTGCGAAACAGCAGCACGTGGTCAGAAGCTATAATACAAAGCAGCAGATGCTGGCCAGCATGACTACCGTGGAGCACCACTGTACAGTAGGGTGGGACCAACAAAAACAGCACACCTACCGGGTATGAGCACTTGCTCTGTAGTCTGCACATCACCAAAATCACAATTAAAAGCCAGAACCTGGCGAGTGATGAAAGACCATTTGTATTGCCAATTACCCGCGGTCAGTAAAAAAAGGGCCCCTTGGCACAAACATCATGCCCTCCATGAACGCAGGGCCTCCTACATATTTTAGCTTCGCTTAACATTATTTTAACTTCTTATTCTGGGTGTAGCCACTACAGGCTAAGTAAGAGCCTCCTTAATTGGGCAAGGAGGCTCCCTCAGACGACAGAGGACCCCGCAAAGTCGTATGAGGGGTCCCTCAGGCCGGGCTGGGGCACCGAAGACTATCCCCAACGCCACATTCTTAAGCCCCTCGGAGATCCAGAAACAGAGGGTCTCATCGCCAGGCCTGACAATAAGCCACCTCAACCTGGCCGGAGGCCCCACAAGCCCACCATGGCTCCCGTGAGCTGGAAAAGGTCGACATGAGAGGGCCCCTCCTGCTGCAGGCTTCAGAGGCCCGTTGGTATAAAAATGGGCCTCAAGCTGGCAGAAGGAACAATTTCATTACACAGATAGGGCCCTCAGATCTACATAGGGCCCCTCAGCGGACGAGGCCCCCTCAGACGATGTGACAAGCCCTCAAACGACAGAGGATACCTCAGGCCGATTATCAATGGCCCTTCTCATCGCCGACCGAGAGCCCTCATGCTTATTAGAGCGGTCCCCTCAGACGCGACATAGGCCCCCTCAAACCAACAGAGCCTCTATTTTAAGACCCATAGATTGACAGACGGTCCCTTCCAAACCGACAGGAGCCCCCTCAGACTGACCAGGGGCTCTCTCAGACCGACAAAGGGCCCTAGATTGACAGAGGCCCCATCATGCCAACCGTATGGGCTCCCTCAAGTGTCTGGACCGTGCCCACTCAAGCCGGACTGGGAGCCCGCTCAGGCCTATTGAGGGCCCCCTCAGGCCGACAGAGGGCCCCACTCAGACCGACACGAGGGCCCCCTCAGGACTCGACAGAGGCCCCCTCAGGACGACAGAGGGCCCCCCTCAAACTAACAGACGGCCGTACTAATAACACCCTATCAGGAGGACAGAGGCCACTCAAACCACAGAGGTCTCTCAGACTGAAGGGGCCTCAGACCTGACAGGGCCCCTCCAACGACACGAGCCCATTAACCGCACAGCGGCGCCTCATGCGACCAAGGGCCCCTCAGACACAGACTGAGGGCCTCTTTGACAACAAGGTGCCTCGTCCATAGCCAACCGAGGGCCCCCTCAGGTGATCGAACCGCTAGGGCGCCCCTCAGCCGACCGAGAGGCCCCCTCAAGGCCGAGCGAGAGGCCCCTTCAGACCGGGAGAGAGGCCCTCATGCCGACCGAGGGGCCCCCCTTAGTCGACTAGGGCCCCCTCAAGCCGACTGAGCGCCCCTTCAGACTGGCAGAGGTCCCTCAGGCTGACAGAGGCCCCACCGGTCCACGATGGCCCATTTCAGACCGAGAATGGCCCTTTTCAGATCCGAGATGAGCCCCTCTGAGCCCGCGATGGGGGGCATTTGACCCCAAATGCCCCTGGCTCGCTCCATGCTTGGGAAAACTTTGATAGTTGCTATAGGCGATATTTTCTATGATTGGTGGGACAATTGAAACCTCTAATATATACCTAGACGCCCCCACACTACCATATATTACCCTTTTCCAGAAACGGAAACGCGCAAAGTGGTCAACCGCAATTAAACGAACCTTGATTCATGTGTTATTTACGAAACGGTGAACGGTTCGCAGCGCGGGCGTGTTCGGAATTCACAACCAAGTTAAGGAGATAGAGCCGCCATCGAGTGACATTTGTGTCCGTGGGCGAATAAAATGTAAAAGCGTGCGCGCGTACAACTGTACGAATGAGGTATAGGGTCGAGATTAAATAGAACCACCGTTGCATTCACATAATTAAGAATTCGTTTAATAGTCATGCTATTCGTACGCAAATGAGCCACATGGACATATGTCATTATTTCATTTTCCAGATTAGCCCAGTGAAAATCTTGAGGCCCAGCACATGAGTCTCAAAAGATGTCTCGATTACTTTGAGACCTGTATAAAGTCCAAGTTCACCGGCCAATACATTAGAGCAGTAACCGCATGTGACCACCATATTCACCCTTTAACACTCTCGCCACATTGGCTGGCCGTTCTTTCGTGGACACGTGCCATGATGGCGCACTAGTGTTCCAGCCGTCTGGGAAACGAGTCCGCGTCCGCCGGGCGGCCGCCGCAGTGGGCTCGTCGTGAACGGGCCGATACTCATATAGAGGGTCAATGGGTGAAGACAGCTATATCATAGGGATTAGCTAATTACGAGCGAGCGCTTCACGCTCGCTCGTCTGTACGTGGTATATGGCAAAAATATGATTATGAGCGACCGACCTGTGGCAACACTTTTGAGCTCATATCTTTGGAACCGCACGTCTGATTGACAAGCGGGCTTCTTTGCTGAGAAGCCCCATCCAACCTATCCTGTTTTTTACCAGTGCCGACTCATGTTGGCGACTACCACTGTGCATGGCGTGTGCCACATGAGGGGTGTTCAAAGGTGTTTTGTCACAAAAACTCTGAAACGGCTGGGCTGATTGTGTTCAAATTTGGTGTGTGGTTAGGGATCCCTCAGCCACCGCTTTTCCACTAGTCAGGGGTGGGGTGCCTCTGCACGTGCGCACCCCTATTCTATATCTCAGGAATGGCTGAACCGATTGTGTTCCAATTTGGTGTATGGTTAGGGACCCTTCAGCCGCCGCTTTTCCACAAGTCAGGGGTGCAGTGCCTCTGCACGTGCGCACCCCTTTTCTATATCTCAGAAACAGCTGAACCGATTGTGTTCAAATTTGGTGAGTGGTAAGGGACCTCTCAGCCACTGTCTTTCCAGTTTCCACAAGTCAAGGGTAGAGTGCCTCTGCACATGTACACATGCACACCCCTAGTTTATATCTCGGGAACGGCTGAACCGATTGTGTTCAAATTTGGTGAGTGGTTAGGGACTCGGTCCAAAAAAAAAAAAAAAAAAAAAAAAAAAAAAAAAAAAAAAAAAAAAAAAAAAAAAAAAAAAAAAAAAAAAAAAAAAAAAAAAAAAAAAAAAAAAAAAAAAAAAAAAAAAAAAAAAAAAAAAGAAAAAAAGAAATAAACACCGGCACTCCCCCTAGCGTCTTTTTAGGATGGTTATCAAAACTTTACATTCATCACTAAGTTGATTATGTTGGACATTCTGCATGTTTCTAGACACTATTCTGTACCTCTTACCTTTTTACAATTCTAAAACCGGGGAGAGTTTATCACAGCGTTTATTTTAACCAGCCGAGCGCATTTTGGTCGTCATCCTCTTTGCAGTTCAAGGTCTTCTGTCAAACTGTCAACACACTATTCCAGGCTACCAAGATAGACGATTTGACATTCTAGAGATTTTATTGTCAAATCTTTCTTTTTTTCTGCGACAAATTCCAGAAGAAAATCTAGGGATTTTAAATAGGTTTTCCGATAAGTATAGAAAATAAATAACTCGTAGAGCCACTTCCGTACATATAACATAACAAAACATAACTAAATACAAACATACATAACATAAACCTAACCTAACGCTAAGAAGTATATAGCCATAAAGTCTGATCGAGACGAAAACCTAAGAATAATATATAGCATTAAGTCCATCGAGACGAAACCTGAGATAATTATATAGCCATAAAGTCCCGATCGAGAGCAAAA
Organism: Semibalanus balanoides; assembly: GCA_014673585.1. Classification (NCBI taxonomy): domain Eukaryota; kingdom Metazoa; phylum Arthropoda; class Thecostraca; order Balanomorpha; family Balanidae; genus Semibalanus; species Semibalanus balanoides. Next base: position 42,439 of record VOPJ01009785.1, read on the forward strand.
CCTAAGATAATATATAGCCATAAAGTCCGATCGAGACGACAACCTAAGATAATTTATAGCCATTAAGTGGCTGCTCGAGAACAAAACTCCAAGATTAATATATAGCCATTAAGTACTATCGAGACCGAAAACTAAGATAATAATAGCCAGTTAAGGTCGAGCGAGACGAACCAAAGGATAATATATAGCCATTAAAGTCGATCGAGACAAAACCTTAAGATAATATATAAAGCCCATTAAGTCCGATCGAGACGAAAAACCTAAGATAATATATAGCCATTAAGTACAGGATCGAGACCGAACCTAAGATAATAGTAAGCCATTAAGTCCGACGAGACGAAACCTAAGATAATATTATAAGCCATAAATCCGACAAGACGAAACCTATATTAATATATGGCGTAAGTCTGATCGATAAAATAAAATTGGCGACGCTTGTATCGGAAAAATATCGTCATGTGGTTAAAAAAAAGCGTCTGGAACAAAAAAAAATGTGGAAGAAGGACGTCCGGAAATAACAAAAAACATGATGGCTGCCAAACCTGTTACAGCTGTTGCGTAAACAAAGTTTAGCGACGGAGCACGTGAAGCGAGTGAGAAATTAATTATTGAAATTAAAATAGTTTAGAGTCTTAAAAATGTCTATAGGAACCATCTGTACTTACTAAATGTGACATTCTGCCATCGAATGGTGGGATATATAGGATTAACTAATAACTAGGGTAGGGATCGCGAGTGTATAGCCGGGACCTCTCAGCCGCCGCCCGTTCCACAAGTCACGGGTGGGGGATGGGGCTCTGCATGTGCCGCCACATTACATACTCCGTATTATATATCTCAGGAACGGCTGAGCCGATTGTGTTCAACAATTTGGTGTGTGGCTACGGAACCTCTCAGGCCGCCACATTCCACAAGCAGGATGGGTGTCTCTTCATGTGCACACCATTTTTGTATCTCAGAAACTACTTTCCCGATTGAGTGAAATTCACCATACATTTCCTTAGCGCTTGCTCGTTCATCACCAACTACGGCGCTCTACTGGTAACTAATGAGGCAAGCATCATTACAGCCTGTATGCCAATATAAAGTAGGCTATGATGATGATGATTTGGGCTTAAGGGCGCCTCAACTCAATGGTTATGTGGCGCTCATTATAAAGTAGGTGGAGTACTTGTATTCTTAAACATGATCAATGTTGAAGTAGGTAAAAGTACTTTCATGTCCCTTTTGAATAGCACCGACCGACAGGTACCTTAGTCAAAGATTGCCATGACAATGAATAATTATGAAAGCCGTGGCGGCGTCAAAGTTATAGTCAACTTACCATGGTTTCCGACTAAAGAAGCAGATAACGCATGAAACAAAAACGTCTTCCACTTCTATTCTTCTGGAGAAAACCAGCTACAGCTGGTTTAACGATTTATTACACAAATTATTTATGAATATCAATTGTTTGCGGCTACCAAACCCTCAGACTCCTTCAGCTTGAGCTAGCGCGCTTGGGGCTCAGCGTTCGGCGCGGCCGGTCACAAAGCGCGTTTATTTCGTTTCGCGCACAGATTGTCTCATGAACACTAAATTCACAAATCATTCAGATCATCATCAAGAGTGTTTTACACAAAATGATTCAACTTCTAAATCCTTGCTAGTTTTACTACACAAATTAAATAACTATGTTTCAAAATTTACTAATTGCCTTAAGAAATCAAATCATATTTGTTTTCATGCGCGAAAAAGAGCAAAAAAAGGTGGAATCTATTGACCGATACAGCAGCGTGGCGAGGAGATTACAGCGTCATCTATAGCAATAATTAAAGTCATCGAATGTACTAACGAAAAATGACTGTAAAGATGACGCTAGTGAAGGTGGCGCCAGTAAATGGCAGTGAAGGTGATGTGCTGCCCATGGGTGTAACTTTTATGGCATGTGGGGGGAGGGGGGTTGTAGCTACAACCCCAATAATTTTGGAATTGAACACTACGCCTATGATGAGATGTGGTAGAAATGGGCTCTTAACAACTAAGTGCAACCCCAATGATTTTAAAAAGTTACGCCTCTGGTGCTGCCCTCTCGTTTCATTCACAGTCGTGGTATGTACCAAACGGTAGCTAGATTGTATTGTATATTTCGTTATAAGGCAACTATCGGAACGGCTACAGGCGAAAAGCGATCGAGCAAATCACAGGTTAGTGACTTATCGAACGAATCTCATCTTAGGTCATCAGAGATCAGTGACCTCGGTTAACCTGTGTGAGCACATGACCCCAGTTGAACAAAGTAAATGGAAGTAAATGGATGACGAATTCGAAATTAGCGCCACAAAATACCTTGGAATCTGCCAGAGGCCAAAAAAGTTATGTCAGGTCATCGGAGGTCAGTGAGTAGTGACTTCAGTTGACATTCGAAATGGTCAACCCTAACGGAGTAACCAGTAACGGATCTACATTTTAAGTAACAATGACCACCACTGCAATTCTAGCTAATGGTGTTTTTCGGAATTAACACAAAGCAGCCAGCCTTAATGCATCTTGCGGATGCGCATGAACTCTTGGTCTAAAAACGGAAGTGCCTTGAGTCTTGACCTCCAATACGTGTGCAAAATAACAGGACTATCCCACGTATGACTTAATCTTTGACCAGCCACTAGCTGGGCTGATCTCGGCAACTCGCCAGAGCCCCTCTGGCCTCTTGGACCCAGGACCCTCGTTTCTCATGTTGAATGACATGACTAGATGCTGCATTCCTGCATCGGCCGGAAATGCTCCAACATCGGCCCGAAACCATTTGCTCAGGGTGGGGGGGGGCACGTCGGAAAAATAATAATTTTGCTTCCTCAGCCATACGCTGCTGACCGGGGGGAGGGGGGGGGTAGGAGCCATCTCATTCTATCTAGTGTGAAATTTATTTCGCTCGGGGGGGGGGCATGGCCCCGTGACCCGTTAGCTACGGTACCTAGCCGAAGCAAAATGACAATGTGGTCTACTCGACATTGCACTCGACTGAGAACACGAGTGACAAAAGGCTTCCATTGACAAACATCGATTGCTACTTGCTAGTAAGGGCCGCTTCACCTTTCACGGCTCACGACGTGCTGTATTGGGCGGTCGGCAAACAGGAGCCGGTGATCACTGATCACAGGCGTCTCGTGAGCTGTCACCACCCGGCGCAGCTGAACGGACCACCGGGAGCAGAGGTCAATGAGCGGTGTCATTCGTCAGCTGACACCGGAGTCAAGGCTGTATAAACAGGTAGAACACTCCGGCCGAAAAAGTGGTGACAGCACTAAATTAGTTGCCCCGCGACCCCCGGAGTCACCTGTGACGTGAAACCCGGGGGACGCGCCGGCCGGCCGGCCGAAACACAATACATTAGTGCGATGCGTGCGTCAAAACTTAGATCGCGCTTTGTTTCTTTGTTTACCGTCGATTGCAAACTTAGAACATAGTGTCTATCACAAATCATGCGTTTGTCGAATGCCGCTGCATAAACTGCAATCAGACCATATTTTGCTATGCTAACACGTTGCGCGAAGTTCAACCTATACGGGCTGATTCGGCCGCCCGGGCCGACGGCTGACTCGAAACGATAAGCGCAATCTCTGATCCAATTACCCGGCGTGGAAAATATAAATGTATCGCAATGAATTGCCTGAGGAGATATCAAGCCTCATCAAAATATATTGTATATGTTGGCATTGCTATTCCCTTCTCGTGACATAGTACAAAATACTACTACTTACCGGTCTAAAATTTCGGCGATGTCCGCTCAGCCGTCAATTTGACAATTTTATTAGCAGTAGGTAGGTACATAGAAGGTACGGATATTTGTGTGGCCGACACGAGCCTTCCCTGAGAGTGGATGTTGCTTCCTGGGTGACCAGGGGCGCAGTCAGGGGGCTGAGGGGCACGTGCCCCCCCACATTGGACGACTTTTACACTAAATTATTGGTGGACGTCCTTTTTGCGACTTGTTTTAGGGGCCCTGCAAATATAGTGGCCTAAATCCGGGGTATATTTTTTCGCGACATTTTTTTCGGGGGTGCCCTTTGCCGAAGGGGGCCCCTGGGGATGCTGTCCCCCTTGTCGAATGGTCTGGCTGCGCCTCTGTGGGTGACCTTACCGCGCCATTGCGCTGCAATATATATATATATATATATATATATTTCATGTAATATTATATTGCCGCCCCGACGTTCCATTTTAACACAACTTTGTTTGATCTCATCTATGACATTCTGTCTAATCCTTTGGAGCCATGCCACTTCCGCCCCAAATGGTTCCTGAAACCGATGATTTGCCCTTGCGCTCCTAAATAGAAAACGCTCTGGACGGTAAAGTGTGGGCAGTCGGGTTCACGATAGTGGTGGAGGATTAATACCAGCCCCCCCCCAAGTCCCCACAGATGCGCAGACAACGTGTCTCGCGACTCTGGAGCGTAGGATGGCGTGTGGCTCGACCGCTCATCACTCATGGAGGCGCTCAGGCGGATAGCGCCGAAACCAGGACAGCATACTGACTTCGGAACGTTATTTTCTATTTAGCGTGGTGTACTGCAATGCACTGGGTTAATACCTACGAGTGAGGACCACCATTTAGTCAGTGGATGGGTCGGGTAATTAGGCTTCTAGGGCTTTTTTTACCGTGGCTATTTCGTATGAGAATGCCTAAGAGGTGGTTCCAAATCTCTAAAGGGTTTGGTTATATCAACCATCTATGGAGAACTACTTTAGAGCTGGGCACCTAACCTAAACAATGACCATCGTAATAATGATCGATACAATTGTATCAGCACATGTTCAATTCAAGCAAAGTAAATAAAACATAAGATCTTGGGAGTAGTAAAATTCCAAAGCTATACGAGATATTAGGCGGCATTTTAGGCGTAGGTACTAGGCGGTGTCGTCCAACCAGATACAATGGTTATTATCACAGCTTATCCAATAGTAGCGAGCTGGTTAATAGTTCGTTCTCTTCACGCCTAATTGAGTGGACAATACACGTTCAATGCGCAAAGTGGTGCACCGTCACACACGCGCAGATACATTGACACCAGTCGAATCCAGAGCACTGGGCAGAAGCAACGATTCAATAAATTCCGCTAACCGAAGGATCTGATGTCTCATCTCCCGGTTTATCACGTCATCTTAGTGTCTGCGGCACCACAATCGTCGGTCAGGAGCATTGCTGCCATGAACTGCATTAGGTTCAATACTTGCTGTATAGACTACTGCTTGGAGTAGAGTGTCTCGAATTATGACGCGCTGAGCATCGCGCAGTGGCTCACGTGCGGTTGTACCTCACTGGGACCATTGGGAGAGTTACTATCAGATAGTGTTCAAAGCGGCACACAGGTAGTATGACGACCCGCCCTGACGGCCGGATCTGGCCTAGATTCGCGGGGCCTCAAATACGAGGCCAGCCCAGAGGGGTTATCGATATTTTCTAAATGGTCCAGGCAGACCTAAGCTCACGGCTATTACGTCGTGTGGTAAATGAATTCCTGGTATTCGCACTCTTATGTGACGGTTGAGCCGCATGCGCGCCACGTGCAGCCGGGCCTCGGTCTGAAGGTTGGTCTTCCCGGTTGCCACGAGTTTCCAGGTATTCAGAGCTCCCGAAGGGATCAATCTACGCCTTACAGAGTGTGACGGCAGGATTACATATGTGGGGCTTCACACCCTCTACGCTCGCGGCGGGCTTTCACCTTCCGCACTCACCATTCTTCCCTTGTGCCACACTCTTATCCTGTGAGATACGGAGGCTAGTAGGATTAGCAGAACTTGCTGAGCTCCGCTGTGAACGGAAAAAGACATCGACGGGCATACGAGCCCGTTGTGGGAGCCCCGGTCGATCATTGGGTACGCGGATTCAGCGATTAGCCCGGTTGCACGCGAACTCGTGTTTATTGCGAGCATCTAGAGCCAATAATATTGAAGTGAGATTCGGAGAATTCCCACGAAGCCCGCACTGGCCCAGGGCGCGAGAGTGTCGGAGGGGGAGGCGACACGAGTCAGCGTAATATAAAGTAGACTGGAATGGGACATCTATGGTTTGGCACGTCTAAGAGCCTTTTGTTCAGCGACTACTCCAGGAATCACTCGAGAGATTGGATGTATATAAAGATGTGATCTCCAGAGATCAATTGCAGGTCAGGTCACAAACAGAGATCACAGTCGCAGATGACCCGGTTATAGCTTCACAAGAACATTCATGTATGGGTGTCGTCGCAGCGCGCAACTAATGGACTTATCGTGTAGTCCGGCGAGAGATCTCTCGAAGAGGCAACTGTCGGAGATCTTCTCCATCAGTTCTATTCAAACATGAACATGAGGAATTAGGTACGGCCTACGAATGTCTTTCGTACTGGCATTACCTACATGGTACAAAATGGTTACAGATGCTTATCTGAGCCTCCCACCCATAAAAATACGTATTTTTGTAACTGCGGAACACACTAGCAGCTAGAATGCCTTTAACCTTTTAAGACACAATTATGGTCATTGTGATCCAAAGGCTCAAATCATGCTTCGCATGAATCATTCTGAATGTTAGTCTGCACTTACTGTGATGCATGGAAATAGATCTCGTAGAAATTTCGCTAAGTGTTTGGGCATAACTGTAGTGATTATGGTACCTGCATGCTTGTCTCTGGTGTGGCCGTTTGCACTGGCTCTGCGCAGGATCTGGATGGTGCACGCTATGCTCTGAGGCACGAGCTCACACCCCATGTTCCATCTCCAGCGTGACTGCCGAAGTCTGGGACCGCATACTTTAGGAAATAATATGAGCTCAGGTCGACGCCACTGACTGGCACGAAGTTTTTCGTGATAACGCAGAGTCGAGAAAGTGACTTAGGTGCTCAGGTGCCACTTAATCTTTAGATAGTAAAGCAGAGCTCGCGCACTTTGGTGACGAGACTTTAGATCATGGTATAGCTCCTAATATTTAGGTTCATGCTCGCGTTAGTTTCTTATACTAGTGCGTAGGTCGAACGAATGGTTCTGAAACGATGAGGACGCGCAGGCGGGGCGACAATAAGTCACTCTAGTTATGTTTCTATGTCCAGGGGGCGGGTAGGGCGTGACGGACGGCGAGGAGCCAGAGACGCTCATTGTGCGCCCCTCCGCGCGCGACGCAACGCAACTAACGGGCGCGCCATATTAAAAGACACCGGTTCTAGGAGAGCAGCGGAGATAGGGATGAGCATCCGAATCCTGCGCCCAAGCGCCCCCCTGGATCCACGCCTGAGTTATTTACTCAAAACGATTTTGCCAAAAAATAACACTTTTGACATCAGATGACCTCTGCGGATCCTCAACTATTGTCCTGAGAGAGCATTCGAGGGGATGTAAACGATTTCAAATTCAAGAGCTTGCATTTTTCAGTTAGTTCCTTTCTAACATAGCTTCCGAAATATAGGTTCCTACGTTTTTTTTCTCGAATAGAGTTCGAAAAACTGTAAAATATGACATTCTAACTCTAACTCTGGTCACTGTGACCTCAATATTGACCTGAGCTAAACACAATGACAAAATAAGATGTTCCTGTTGAGAGCTTCGAAAGATTATTTCCGTTTCCGCTACGACCCATAGGAGCCAGTTCAATGGGGGGGGGGGCGCTTAAATCCCCGCGCACGGCGAAGGTGGCGCCGAGCACCGGGCACGGCTAAATATAAATACGTCAAATCAATATAGTGTTTTGAAGCCAGAAAACTATGCCTAATGTGCTAATTCTATTCCAAACCTACACATTTCACATTATACCTTAAAAAGGGTCACGATTCACATGAAATGGTATCTACATAATGCAAACTGAAACTTCCTTAGTGAAACTGAAATGGCTCTTTCATCTAGGTATTTTATTGCTATGAATGTATCAATGGGACTTCAGTGACACTTACGAATCTTCGCAATCACCTGACTGGGTCCTTCTTTTAACACCAAATTCGTCGAGTTCCGATGGAGCTGTCGACTGTTGAGCTCAGTCCCCATGTTTGCCTCAGAACTTCCTCAGAACAGTGTGCCCTGGTAGCCCCCCCCCCTCCCCCACTCCGTCCCACACGTGCCGCTGGCTGACGGTGCCGCTGACGGGTCCTGCGTTCCTGTCACTCGCCGCATGTGTGACCAAGTGGCGGCAAGCCACGGACGACGCCGCTGCAAGAGCATGGCCTCACACTGAGCAGACAATACGCTGCAGAGCCTGGCACCACACTTGAGCAGACGACGCCCGCTGCACGAGCCTGGCCATCACACCGCGCGAACAGAACATACTGTGGCAGAGCCTGGCCCCACACTGAACAGACGACGCCGCTGCAGAGCCTGGCCATCACACGACAGACAATACTGTCCTGCAGAGCCTGGCCACCACACTGAACAGACAATACATCTCAGCAGCCATAACGACGCGTCACATGTCACTCATCACACAGAGGCTAGCTTCTCGAGAAATGATGGGGGGGGGGGGCTGAGCTGAAAAAATCTTAAAGTACCATCAAAATCAACAAAGTACATATTTCTCCCGGATTTGATCTGCACTTTCTCGTCAAAGTTGGGGTGGGTGCTGCACTCCCATTGGGGGAGGGGGGGGGGCTGAAGCCGCCAACTGAATAGGAACCTACACCCCCGATAACGCAGCAACATATGTATACATAATGGACTCACCAATGGCATGCAGGACGTCCGCTCCATTTCGAGACGGCTCTTGCAGTATGCATAGTCGGATAAAGTGCCGACAGGGTCGAATACTCCGGCACTATTCTGCCGACGCCCGGGTTTGGAGACTTTGTTCTACCGCCTGGCGCTGCATGATCTCTCAGCTCTCCTCCCTCCTGGTCAACAGGTCAACAGGGACCCGTGCCTGCATCCCTAGTCCCTCCCTAAGATCTCCTCCATGCCTGGTCAACAGGTCACAGGGACCGTGCCTGCACCCTGTCTCCTAAGATCTCCTCCATCCTGGTTCAAACCGGGTCAACAGGGACCCGTGCCTGCATCCCTAGTCCCATCCCTAAACTCTCTCCATCCTGGTCAACAGGTCAACAGGGACCGCGTGCCTGCATCCTCTAGTCCCTCCCTAAGATCTCCTCCATCCTGGTCAACAGGTCAACAGGGACCCGTGCCTGCATCCTAGTCCCTCACTAAACTCTCCTCCCTCCTGGTCAACAGGTTCACAGGACCCGTGCCTGCATCCCTAGTCCTCCCTAAACTCTCCTCCTCCACACTGGTCAACAGTCAACAGGGACCCGGTGCCTGCATCCCTAAGTCCCTCCCTAAACTCTCGCTCCATCCTGGTCAACAGGTCAACAGGGACCCGTGCTGCATCCCTATCCTCCCTAAGAATCTCCTCCATACCTGGTCAACAGGTCCAACAGGGACCGTGCCTGCATCCCTAGTCCCTCCCTCAAGATCTGCCTCATCCTGGTAAAGTCAACAGGACCCCCGTGCCCTGCATCCCTAGTCCCTCCCTAAGATCTCCTCCATCCTGGTCAACAGGTCACAGGGACCCGTGCCTGCTATCCCCTAGTCCCTCCTAAGATCTCCTCCAATCCTGGTCACAGGGGACCCGTGCCTGCATCCCTAGTCACTCCCTAAGCTTCCTCCATCCTGGTCAACAGGTAAACAGGGACCCGTGCCTGCATCCTAGTCCTCCCTAAGATCTCCTCCATCCTGGTCAATCAGGTCAACGGGACCCCGTGCCTGCATCCCTGTCCCTCCCTAGATCTCCTCCATCCTGGTCAACAGGTTCACAGGGACCCGTGGCTGCATCCCTAGTCCCCTCCCTAAGATCTCCTCCCTCCTGGTCAACAGGTCAACAGGGACCCGTGCCTGCATCCCTAGTCCCTTCCCTAAGACTCTCCTCCATCCTGGTCAAACAGGTCAACAGGGACCCGTGCCTGCATCCCTAGTCCCTCCCTAAACTCTCCTCCATCCTGGTCAACACAGGTCAACAGGGACCCGTGCCTGCATCCCTAGTCCCTCCCTAAACTCTCCTCCATCCCTGGTCAACAGGTCAACAAGGGACCCGTGCCTGCATCCTAGTCCTCCCTAAACCTCCTCCATCCTGGTCATACAGGTCAACTCCCCTGCGCGCAGGCATTTCGGACCATTTGCAGACCAGCGGTGTCGATGTTTGAAAACGATAGGGGGGGGGGGGCGAGCATGGACGGATCCAAAGGGAGTCTGTCAGCGGACTCAGCATCATGGCTTTACAGAAATAACCAAAATCGTCTGAAAATTAACACATTTTAAAGAAATTCTAGGCAGCTTGTACAAAGGAGGGTATTTCTTTTACTCAATTTAAAATACAGAAAGAGACGAAATCTCATGAGTTTTTTTCGACATCTGTCGGAAGGCCCCTGAAGTTGAAACCATCGTTTTTAGCCGGTCTGCATCGGATCCTCCAGAAGGTCCGAGACCTTTCTTGGAACCTTTACTTAGTAAAACGCCAATGCTAACCTGACATTGACTAAGGGAAATATATCCCCTGACGTATTTTCGCAACACCTAAAAACAATAGCGACATCATACGTCAAATTTTGGTACACACATTCAAATCGGCGTTACGCTAAAATACGGCTTGCAAATCAATGCCACCTGGACAAAAGAGAAGAAAACAAAGTTACAAATTTCGCATAGGAGAAAAGCATTGCTTGGCCGATATTTCCCCGGTTCAGTCGTGCGACGTGACAAAGGTGGTATTAGATAGCTTACAGTTCCTAGAAACGAAATAATTTATCAGAAACTTGGTTTTCCATTAATCACTGTTAATGAGACCTATATGTTTCAGTTACCTACTCTCAATCTGAGGCCAGAGACAAGGGTGGATCCAGAAAGGCTAAACAGTTGTTTTGAGGAGTAAACCCCTAAAGTTCTTAAACATATATAGGGGCGGATCCAGCCGCTCGGCTTTGGGGGGGGGGCAAACTTTTTGTTGGCCAAAAGGTACACCATTTTTTTCTCCGCGGATTTGGGCAGATCACCTTATTTTGCTATTTTATATTTTTTCGGAGAAAGCCACTTTTTCTGGATTTTTGGGGTAAAAAAACACTTTTTCGAGAAAAAAAAAACACTTTAAAAACACAAAAACACGATATACTGTGGCATATACACACATAAGTAATGATAACATTTAACTCATTGCAACTCGCTCGCAAGGGTGTCACCGATAATTATTGAGGGGCCCAGCCAACAATTAACTTGGGCACTGATCGGGCACAATGGCTTAATCCCATTGCGCCCGATCAGTGCCCAAGTTAATTGTTGGCTGGGGGTTAATTGTTGGCTGAAATGACGAAACAATTTATATTATTTTGTTTGTGTGTATTTAAGCCTGTGCAACATCTTAATGTGGATTGCCATGTTATAATAGGTATTTAGTTAGCGCCACATGCATTTAATCTGGTTTGCCTGATAAAACCAAAAATCTAGGCGGTGGGCCTTGTAGAAAAAAGAGGCTAAAATGACCATTAATTCAATTCAGCGTCAAGACCAACCGAAGACAATGGCGATGGCTTCGTTATGATGATGGCCACTGATGTGACACCGTGAAGCGGCGTGCAATTTGTATTTGAGGTAGTGGAAAACGACATTTTTATATTTGAACCAGGATGTTATTGGAGCCAAGCCACAGGTAACCCTTTTCCTGGTTGCACCGCTCGGTATGATAAAAATATATCAAATTAAAATAGTTTTTAATATGCATTAGCCTCGGATGATAAATCACGACGACCGGGTCGTGGCGGTTAACACTCAACAGTACATATCATAATAATAACTGTACCTAATACCTTCACATCTGTACCAAACTGTAGCAAACAACTGGTAATAGTGAAAATAATTTGAAAGCAGCTAGATTGAGGCAGAAATACTTTACCGCACATAAATGATCCCTGTGGATCTGGAGGAGCCTGGTTGGAGATGACTTGGGAAAATGGCCCCGATCTGGTCCCAGGCGCGTAGATTTCGTCCGAGAGGGGGGGTGCCTCACTAGGGCCTTCCAGCAGGGGCTCCGCCACAGGGGGGACGGGGGGACGCGTCCCCCCAATCTTGAGGGAGGAGGGGATAATCCCCCCCAATATTCATGAACCGTATTTTGCCAGAAAGTAATGTTATGATCTTCTTG